>JAHWFP010032227.1:472507-491250 GCA_023313725.1 Lithobius niger
GAGAAGCAAACCCCAGAAAGAGGTCGATCAGTACGAGGCTCTAAAAAAGCGTCTGAAACAAAAATTTCAAAATATAAAACTGGAAAAGCAGACAGAATCTAAACATTTGCAAAAGATATTCAAACCAGTAGTTGATCCTACAGTAGACCAGACTAAAATGCAGATGCTACAGGGAAGAGAGGCTTCGGCTCAGCATCAACGACAAATCAAAGAACTGTTGGCTCTAGAGGCTGGACATAAGAAACAAGAAAAATATCACGGGAAACGGTTAGAGGATATTCAGAAAGCTTTGGAAGCGGCAACGGGCCGTGTCGATACTGAAGACGAGAATATAGGCAGTGACGATGGCGAGATACAGTTTCACGCGGGTGCCAGGAGATGACTCTCCAGTTACATGGGTGCATTACCTGACGCGCCCTCCGACATGTCACTTGCCCTCACGCCGGGGGGCTCGTAAAAGACAAATGGAAGAGGCCTCTTTACTCGGCGATTCTGCAGTCAAACTCGGTCCGCTAGCTACCAAGTATCTAAGTATGTTTGCCACTCGAGAGACTCTGACCGACCCCACTTTTAGCATTCGATACGACCCGGAGGCTAAACATTGCATGACTGGTGCAATGGAAGTACAATTTTAAGATGACGACTTGATCGTGGGAGGAAAAAGTACGAAGGGATGGACGATTTGCGGCAGTTGGTAATGTTAAAAACCCTTCGAAGCCACCGGATGAAGATGGTAGCCTTTTGAACTACCACGATATTCTGAAGAGGAGTAAAGCCATATATCACAACAACAACGACAGTACGAGAAGACTAAAGTCCTGCGCCGGTTTCAAGTACACGACTTTTATAAAACCTGTTTGGGGCAGACCTGCCGAGGTTGTAGGGAAAGGATACCGGTTCTATAGAGATCCGAATGACTTGTGCGAAAGACTGAAGCTCCTCAGAGCCTCTACAGAGGCTGGCAATAATTCTCTGGACAAAGAATTCGTGCACATTTTCACAGAAATGCGGAGCAAAGCATTGCTGTCCGATGGAGCGTACCAAAAACTGATCGGTGAATTCGGTATTTGTTAACTAACATAGATGTTAACTAATGTATTAAACAAAAAATATGTCGATCATACTTTCCTCTGAAAAAACTGACTTCGTGACTGGTTTTCCTTCCCCGTTGATATTGGAAGGCGCTCACGAATTGGCTCTAGTCAATCTGGAAACTTACAACTCCATCCCTAACGTTATAGAGGACGTGACCGACTCTTTCACTTACAGCACCGACGGTGGTAACACCTGGATTAAAATCGTCGTCACAGAAGGTTGTTATGAATTAGACGAAATTATAAACATCATTTACAGAAAACTCAAAAAGAGCAAGCATTGGGACGAGACTAATAACGTTTCCTACGTTCTATTAAATGGTAACGTAAACACTCTAAAATGTGAACTAACTATAACTGACAGGAGGTATAAGGTTGATTTTTCTGAACCGTACAGTATCGGAAAGATTTTTGGTTTCGAAGCTAAGACTTACAAATTTGGGGAATACATCGGACCAAACACTGTCAACATAATAAATGTAAATAGCATACTGGTACATTGCGACTTGGTTTCGGGTTCTTACGTGAACGGATCATCGCAACCGACTCTCTACTCGTTTTTCCCCAACATCTCCCCAGGATATAAAGTGGTTTCTTCGCCTCACAATCTGATATATCTGCCCGTTACTAAAAACTTGGTTTACTCTATTAGAATTTGGTTGACCGACCAGGCCAATAGGCCTGTTAATTTGAGAGGTGAGACATTAACGATGAGACTACACTTACGAAAAAATAAAAAAGCTAAAATGTTGAAATTTAATAAGAATATTATTAAACCGACTGTTCCCAGTCTACCTTTAGCTAAAGAACCAATCGTCCACAACCAATTGGGAGGCTCTTATAAGAGAGAAACATTGCCACGAGCGAAAGGGAGGAACAACGAGACTTTCAAAGCTAGAAGGCGACAATTTCTGAGTCCTGAAAACGTCAAATTCATAGACCAGTGCCTAAAGATGGAGAGCAATGAGGAATATCTGAACCGTACAGAACCATTCATACTGGACGAATCAGTTGTCAGTTACAATTATCACGAGTACGGGCCAATAGTGGGTACGAACGTGAAAACTCCCAACAGCAAAATCAGAATTACTGATCAGAACCAAGATTTATTCACCCACGCGCACAAAAGCTACATTCACGTGAAAGGTATTCTTGTCAAGAGTTCCGACAGTTCGGCATACGCTGTGACAGATAAAATTGCTTTGGTAAATAACGCCGCCGCATATTTATTTAGCATGATACAATATAAAATAGGCGACAAGACAGTCGACCAATTAAATATGCCCGGTTTTGCAAGCACCATTAAAGGCTTAGTAAGTTACTCTCCGGAGCAGCAAGCGGAATTGACCAATAGAGGATGGCTTTTGGACTCCTATAATGCATATTCAACAGATGATACTACGAATTTGATTCTGAAACACAAAAGAGACGTGCTCTATGCCCGCAATCCGAAAGGCAGTTTTTCCTTCGCCGTGCCATTGTCCCACTTACTGGGCTTTTGCGAAGATGATACGAAAATTTTATATGCTTGTCAACAAACGCTGGTGCTTATTCGATCGTCGGACGATAATGCTGTATTCAGAGCGTCGGGGGTTGATGCCAGCAAGATAGTCTTAGAACAAATAACTTGGTTCCTCCCGCACGTGACTCCCTCCGATGGTCAAAAAAACAAACTGTACGCCATGGTGGATTCTGGCATCAGCGTTCCCCTCGCATTCAGACACTGGTACGCTGACCAGTTAGACCTTCCCACCTCGACAAGCTGCGCTTGGAGATTGATTACTACTTCGGCTGTTGAACGCCCGAGGTGGATAGTAATAGGTTTTCAAACTGCTAGAGACAACGATGCGAAAAAAAACCTGGCAGTCTTCGATCACTGTAACTTTACAGACGTCCACGTAACGCTCAATTTCGAACGTTACCCTTTTCTAGATTTAAATTTAAATTTTCCGTAAGGTAACATTTCTAACTTGTATCAAATGATCGTAGATTTTAGGAAGCAGTACTATGGGTTGGGGTCAGGATCGTCCGGACCAGCCTATGAAGTCAATATGTTTTCGAAGAATTATCCTTTGGTTGCACTGGACGTTTCAAAGCAGTCTTAAAGATTGTCATCGTCAGTTATAGATTTGCAAGTAAAAATGCGCTTCGGAACCGCCGTCCCTTCAAACACGAAAGCTTTAGCTTTGGTTATTAGCGACAGAATAATGTATTTGAAATTCGACAGGAGTAAAGTCAAGGTTTTGGTATGATATTTTATTTTATTTTTTTTTCATAAAGAGGAAAAATCATGTACAAAAACGTAGCAGTCTCTTTGACTCCCCATCAAAAGCAAAAAATGTTAAAACACGTCAAAGCTGGTAAAGTTCCTTCTTTCCGCCTTTCCAATTCTCAGCTAAAGAGAGGGAACGTGACGCTTCCACTCACTAAAACGCAACACGGTAAAGTATTGAAGGCTCGCAAGGCAGGTCGAGGACTGAGCTTGAAACTTTCTCGTAATCAAACTGGCGGCATAATTCCTCTCCTACCTGCCCTGGTGGGGTTGAGCGCCATCGGTGGTTTAGCTGGAGCATAATCTGGAATCACCAGAGCCGTCAACTCGGCCAGGAATAACGCCAGGCAGCTGCAAAAATTGAAACGGCATAACGCCGCCATGGAAGCGCTCGTCATATATAGAAAAAAGGCAGTTGGACTTAAAAAACTTAAAAAAAAGACGTCACAAAAAAGAAAAACTACCAAAAACTGAAACCCTGCACTAGGTTTTTATCTTAAGCAGGTGTCTCATTAACAGGTCTCTGACTAACGTAGATTTAAACAGATATGCCGAAAAATTAGGCGTTGCCAATTACAGAGGGACATTCAGCAAAGACCTCCTTCCTCAACGTCTGCGGCGGAATGGAGAGAGTGGCATAGTAAATTTACAAGACTCCTCAGCTCCAGGAAGCCACTGGGTGTGTTATTTCAGTCGAGGGCCCAGCTGCTGTTTTTATTTCGATTCTTTTGGTTTAAAAGCTCCTCTAGAGATCAACAGATATCTCGGTGGTAACTTCCTATCCAACCACCGACGTATCCAAGATTCTAGAGAGGTACCTGTGTGGCCAATATTGCTTGTACGTTATTCAACATTTGTTCCAGGGTGAAAACTTTTTTCAAATTATCCATAACTTGAAGGAAAAAATATGAGCTTCGTCAATAAATTTGGTAGCTCTGCAAAACGGATCAAAACGGCATCGCATAATGGAAATTTCTTGAGCGGACCAGACACTGATTTTAATGCCAGGCAGAAGAGAATTACCAACCTCCTATTTCTGACTCAGACGCTGCTACCGTCACATTCGTTAAAAACGCACTTGGTTTCTCCAAAACTGTAGAAGGCAATTTGAGTTTAGCTGGAAACAGATAGTTGATTTGGGGGCTCCCACCAGTCAAAACGAAGCAGTCACTCTAGGCTACCTGAAATCTGAAATAGGTTTGAGTAAAGATTTCGATGGAAATTTAAGTTTGGCTGACAAGAAATTAGTAAATTTGGGTCAGCCATCCAGTGACGGTGATGCAGCGACCAAGAAATACATAGACAGACAAGTAAATCGGATTAGGAGGGAATTATGAGTTCTCAGGCGCGTCTACTGTTTTCGTTCGAATTTAGAAACGAGAGATAATTTTAAATGGTTGTCAGAAAATGGCCAACAAATTAAGTTTACCGGGAATGTTTTCCAATTCGTAATCGTAAGCATTAAGCATCACTGCCCAACGCTGAACCCTGGCGGCTGCCATCTGCGGTATTCCCTTTTTAGGGCCAAAAATCCAAGCTAAAGCCTTCTGATCAGACTGCAGTATGAATCGCTGACCATAAACGTATTCATGAAACCGTTTCACTCCCCAAGCCACGCTGAGCGCTTCCCGGTCAAAATGCGAGTAGCCTCTTTCCGCTTGAGTGAGTTTACGTGAAGCGAAAGCTATCGGCCGTGATTCACCGTTTTTCATGACATGCATCAGGCACGCGCCTATTCCGTAGGGTGAGCCGTCACAAACGAGCTTGAGCTTTAATTTCGGATCGTAATGAACCAGAACTTTTGATTTAAGAAATAATTCTTTTACTTTACTCACGGCTCGGTCGCATGCTGCCCCCCAAACCCACTTCACACTTGGGCTTAACAAATGTGTTACTGGTGACAGAATATGAGCGAGATTCGGTAGGTATTTTGAGTAATGGTTTACAAAACCCAGAAAGCTTTGTAGCTCTTGAATACATGTTGGGTTAGGAGCGTTTCTGACTGCTTCGATAACCTCAGGGAGTGTATGCAAGCCTTCCGCATTTATCATGTGGCCTAAATATTTTAATTCAGGCCGCGACAGTTTGCACTTCTCGATCCTAAGTTTGGCTCCTGCATCTTGTAAAGCATTTAACAGTTTATTTAACGATTCGTCATGCTCACCCCCCTTCCCGCTCACCAGGATGTATCATAAAACGGGAGACATTTGGGGATTTTACTGGTGACTTGAGTCATTACCCTCTGGAAAATTCCAGGACTGGACGCCAGGCCCAGGTGTACGCGAAGCCATCTAAACAAACCCAGGGGTGTATTTATTGTCAAAGCTTCTTGTGACTCTTTGTCGAGTTCAATTTGTAGAAATGCATCCTTAAGATCGATAAGGGAAAAAGTGTCACTGCCTGCTAATTCACTGAATAATTCTGCGGCCGTGGGAACTGGATAGTGGTCGACTTCGAGTTGAGGGTTCACGGTGGTTTTATAATCACCAATCACTCGGATTTGACCATCCGCTTTGTGAACTATGACGATCGGCGTAGACCACTGAGAAGTTTCCACAGGCTCTAGAATTCCAAGGCCAACCAATCTACGAATTTCTTGGTTAACCTTTTCTTTGAGTGCTAACGGAACCGGTCTTACACGACTGTACACAGCTTGGCATCAGGTTTTAAATGAATTTTGGCTTTAAAATTCTTAAACTTACCCATGCCTTCAGAAAATAGCTCCGGGAAACCCTTCACTATTTCGGAAGTGTCAACTGGCGTAATGCTAGTTTTAATTTTCTTAACACTTTTCTTAGGTTTCACTTTCGTTTGTAGGTCGTAAAAAGGATGGAAATTAACTCGAAAAATAGAAAGCCAATCCTTTCCCATTAATGCAGGTTTATATAATTTTGAAACTAAAGCATCCAAATGTTCGATTTGACCTTGAACTTCAACCTTCAGACTTACAGTGTAAATCGTGTTCTCAATTCCGTCGGTGTATGAGTGTATCGAGTACGGACTGAGTTTTAAAGGACAGTCTGCAAAATATTTTTGATGCCACTCAATAGGAATAATGGATGCATCTGCTCCGGAATCAAGCTCCATTTCTAGCTTGACACCATTTAGGCAGACTGGCATTTTCCATTTATGGATTTTCATAGAATTAACTACTACTATTATTTTGTTGGTTTGTAGGGGAAATGAAATCTGGTCCGCAGCCTGACTCAGTCCAAGAGTATTATTTTTCAGTACAAGATAGTCGTTGTCTGAATCGTTATCAGACCCGGAACCATACTCTGAATTTTCGGCTTCAACATCCTGGTCTTCTTCACTATCACTTTCGCTATCGCGTTCGAGTTTGTTAACGCGTTTTTTGTAGCTATACTTTTGTTTTGTGTTCGGCCTAGCCTTAAAATTTGTGCTAGAACTTGCTTTAGGGTGGTCGAGTGATTTTAAAGTTCTATTCGAATGACTAGCTTTTCGGCATACGGCTTTTAAATGGCCGACAGTGTGGCAACGGCCACAAGTATAGTCTCGATATTTACAATGTGTTTTCACGTGGCCATTTTTTCTGCAACAATAGCAAATGAAATCCTTAGTGGATTTAGGCCTACTTGATGTTTTACCCGATTTTTTAGCTACGTAGTTAACAGCTTTAGAATGGCTTCTCAAAACGCTTTGGTCTGTTTCAGCAGATTCTAAGGATAAAGCTAAGGATGTTGTAGCCTTTAAATGCAGAGTCTGCTTCAACAACTCGCGTTGAATGACTTCTGATTGGATCCCCCCAATTAGGCGATCCCTAATCATTTCGCTGTTAATGTCTTTAATTTTTGCGAAGTCACAATACTTCGTCATTAGCTTTAAGGCAGCTAAATATTCCCCGATACTCTCATCTGATTTTTGCGATCTTCTAAAGAATTTAACACGCTCAGATACCACTGAGGGCACTGGCTCAATGTCGTTTAAAACTTTTTTAACGAGCTTATCAAATGTTAATGAGTCGGGCAAATCGGGTGAGAGGATATTAAGAATTCTGTCAAACATTTTCTGGCCCACAGATGCCATTAGAAAAATTGCCATTGACTTTTTAAACAATCACATAGCTTTATATGGTTTAATGGACAGCTTCGTTACGGACAATGCTGCCCAATTTTTGTCCGCAGAATTCCAAAATTGGTTAAAATTTAACGGAATTAGGCACATGACCGGGCCAAGTTTTGCGCCTTGGACCAACGGTTTGGCTGAGGTATACGTCCGTAATTTCAAGAGAGTCTACAAGGCCGCGCGGCGACAGGGGTCTACTATTCAAGAGAGTATAAATTCTTACTTGTTATCAGCACGAATCACTATCTCCGCTACCACGCAAGCAACACCCGGAAAATTATATTTTAACCGAGAATTAAAGTCTCGGCTGGATTTATTGTTCCCTGACCCTATTGCAGCCGTACGCCGTAAACAATTAAAACAAGTACAGAGCACCCACCATCGTGAGTTGAAAACGTATCAAATAGGTGAAAAGGTTTGGTATCGTGACTTTTCAACGACAAATGATAGGCTATGGTCAGTCGGTATGGTTAAACAAAAATGTGAAAATCAGTCCTATACTATCGTTGATACTAATGGTAATACGATTCGCAAACATCGCGAACAGCTAAGGTTACATACCGCCGAAAATGATTATCCAGAACAGCCTCCAAACGCACTTGTTTCGACGGCGAAAAGCAGTAATTTCTCCATGCATAATGAGCAAGATCACTCAAATTTCAAACGCATGTCTTTTGGCGGCAAACAACGTGAAAAGCCAAGTTTCGCTGACGTAGTTCCTGAGCGTCGATCTCTCGGCCAATCCAGAAAGTCAATTTCTGTTACTGAGGGAAAAATTCCACCAATCCTACAGCTTGAAAAATCACCTGAGAATTTACATCGCAAGTCACCAGGTGGCAAGAAATCTCCAGCGAAATTACCCCACACACACGAAGTGGATGAGTCTGCTAACGTAAATAACCAATCACCTTTGGCTACTACCAGCGCCCCTCTTGAAGGAAATTCTAAGCCAGAAAGGTCGCAATCTCCATCGATTATTACGTCACTATCCACTAAGCAATCACCACCGAAGCCAGGTCATGCTAACAAAAAAGCGAAACCGAATCCCAATAAACGCAAAGTTGTGCTATCACCAACACAGGTTGATATTGCAGCGCAGCTTCAAAATGCTCATCATTCAAGAGACTGCGTAGAGCTCCAGACAAGCTCAATTTGTAGTTTTTTTGCAAAATTACCAGTTGGCTACAACTTCTTCGTTTTTCTTTGTTGTAATCCGTTATATATGAATTAAATGATAGTTCTTTTTAAACTGTAGCGAGTAACGCTAAAACGTTTTGTCCCCGAGTTATTCGTGCAGAGAATCGGCTCTGTTAATTTTAAAAATGTCCACCTTTAAAATTAGGTAAAAATGCAAGTGTATTTTGTTGTTCGTGTGAAAAATTGATTTCACGATTTTATCCTTTTTCTATCTTTTTGTCTTTTCATGTACCTGAACACTTCTGACATCGGAACAAAAAATTGCTTGGAGCCGCAATTCCCACTCCGGTGAAGCCTAATCCAAAGCAACTTCTTTGGCACCGAATTCTTGATTGCCCACAGCAACGCTGTAGCGTTTCAGCTGCAGAAATGGTTGCTGCAAAAAGAAAATTAACCAAAAAAGGCTACGAAAATTAAAACAACAACATTGAAAATTTAAGTTGAATTTATTGTAAAATTGCTCCAGAAATCAAAACAGAAATTTAAAACGGGCAAGTTTTCAGCCAGTTTATTAATGTTTAATTGTTGCTTAATCATGTACATCTTCAGTTCTTTATTTTGTAAAACAGCTTTCAAAAATAGTGTTTAGTTTTTCCTTGAAAGCGAAAAATTATGTATCTTTCTTTAAAAATAGGTAGTGCACTAAAAAATACATCTTGCCTTCGTAATCATGATTTTATTTCCAGCTAGGCTTAGATTATTTTTTTTCTGTTTTTTTTTTTGCTCGCTGCATTGTGGAGTCGTCACTTGTGTGCTCCACAATGGCAGCCATCAATTTCATGTCAATATGTTAACCCTACCAAGATACCCCTTTAACTACTAATAGGCTCTTCCATAATTATATATTGTATTAAGTTGCATCACATGACTTCCTGTTATAATTGTATTTAAAGAGAAGTAAACAGGAAGTTCGCTGTCTTATCAGCTGTAGCCTACACTCTGGTAGTCCGTGTGTTTATTACCATTGGTGCCCACGCTGGGCTAAGGTGTGTCCCCGCCTAGGACATCACAAACAGTACATCATGGTTTCCGAACTCGGTCGGATAACTGAAGTAATAGCCCTTGCCTCACGAATCAATATTCAATTCCAAGTGAGTTTGCAGGTCGGAGCTAATTCGGTTAAGACCATTCAAAAAATTGCTGGTGAGGCAGCCTCCGTGGTCAGCTTTGACAGGATGCTAATAGAACTGCAAATTGGGAACACGATTTTGGTCTCCAATTCAGGAGTCATTCCGACTGGGCACCATTTGTTAGAGGTACATTGCGAATTTGAAGGATAAGAGCATAAAAAAAAATAAAATTAATACCTCTTATTATTAAAGACCGCAAGTAACCAATATGAGTGACGATAATGTTTTCGCCCTGGGCCCTCACGCCACCGTTCAAGTCACTTCCTTCGGAGAAAATGCTGTCGTCAACTTCACGTCGGGCCAGTCCCAAATTGATTTGAATGCTCACGAGTGGGAAGTCTTGTTAAAAAATCACGGCGATTTAAATCACGAAATTTTGAAACGTAGGGCCAACAAAGCTCATTTTGGCAGAGACGACGATGAAAATGCGGCCTTGGGTGCTATTGAACGGATTCAAAATGTGATTCAGTTGTTCCTAAGTCCATCAACGAAAGCTGTTTTAATCCATCATTTCAATTCGATGTTGGTTAATGCTCTCGATTCTATGTTTCACGCAGTGCGTCTTGGAGAAAATAAAAGACTGAGGATAAAATTTAACGGCAACGCTACTCGACTCGTGTTCTACACTTTCGATTGGAACATGATTCCGATAACCCAATGTGAAATGAACTTTGCAGAATGGAACTCGTTCCTCCAAAACATCCCGGAAATCATTGAAATTCTTAAGAATCCCTTGGACGAAATTCAACAACAGTAAGGCTGTGGCGCTTTGCTTCAGTCCGCAGATTAATAAAACCAAATTTTATTTTTGTTCATTGCATAACACTTTACACCTGTACCCAAATCAGAAAAAAAATTGGGAAATTTTAATTTTTGACACGGCAGATCGATAGGGGATGTCCAAATTCCGAAGAATATTGATTTTGGTGGAATTCAGACCATATTTTGAAAAATTAAAAATAGCCGCCGATATCTAGGAGAAATGAGAAACTTAGCTAAAATTAATGTCTTCTTTCTGTTTTTTTTTTGGCTGCAGTATGGGGGAGCATTGACTGGCGAGAAAATTATAAACAAGTAAAGACTTGTGGTTTCCGGATGCACATTCAGCCTTCCGTTTTATTAATTTTCCTTTTGATTTGATTTGTGACCAATAGATGACACTCTATGTTCAGTGATAGAAATTGTTGCTCACAGCATTCAGTTTCGTTTTTGTATTTTTCGGTTCAAAGTCAATTGACCACTGCTTCCCCCCCCCCCCCATAGGTTTAGGCCTAAAGATGTGTCATTCTGGTTTCACTAAAATATATCGCTTTGGTGTAGTAATGTGTTTGTTTTTTGGCAGGGTTCGAAGCATATGAGAAATTAATCTTCGTGGATTAATTTTTACCCCAAATGCTTCCAAAAAAAAAATCTTTATTACTGGGGGGGAAAAAACAAAGTGTTTTTGTGTTTGCATAAAAGCTATTGCCTATTTATGAACTTAATAAATTTGTAGAAAAGCTACTATTTGTATACTATTCTTACAAAATTGTTACAAGTGCTCATTGATGGGTGCGTTTATATTTTCAAGGTCATTTCGACAAAAACCACTTCACGTCGACCAGAGACGTTTGGAATTTTTTTGGGGAAAACTGTCTTTCTGTCTCTGGCCGGCGAATCATTGGAAAGTGGAAACCACGCACGCCAATTCTCAAACCGAAGACTATATTTGAGAATGGATTGAATTGCGTGGTTTTTTTAAAGTTTCATACACAAAACCGAAACAATTCTGTGTTGTATGAGTACTAGGAAATTAGCTCACCGGGCCCCAGCAATAATTAGCATTAACGCCGAAGTGCTAAATCTTTTCCTTGCCACAGAAACAAAACGATAGACAAAACACACACATGAAACAAATACCACGTAAGCAATCCGTGTATTTCGTTATAACAAAACAGTCTAGCCACTAATTTCATTATAAGTAGATACACGAACGGCCAACGAGGGATTCTGACTAACGATGCATTCGGAGAAGGCAATAAGAGCGATATTTGTCTAGGCTAGAAGAAAACATCGCTCTTATTGCGTTTCGTTCTGCAAAATTAGTCAGTGGTAATGGGAGAGGGGCCAAAAGAAAGCTGTTGAAGTAACTGGTAAGCTGTCGTAGTAACCAGGGAGTAAAGTGACTCGAGAAGTATGAATGCGATTTGCTCGTCAATTCTAAATTTCGGCCGACAGGTTGTCATCACAAAGCTAGCAGAATAGTAAGTGCAATGAACCAATAATCGCAGGTAAATGAATATTCGTAGATAAATCAATAATTGCAGATAAATCAATAATCGCAGATAAATGAATAATTGCAGACGAATGAATAATCGCAGACGAATAAATAATCGCAGACGAATAAATAATCGCAGATGAATAAATAATCGCAGATAAATCAATAATCGCAGACAAATCAATAATCGCAGACAAACTTGGTAATGGTGTACATTTTACTGTATAGACGGCGGCGATTTTGTATAACGTGGTCTAGTCGAGTCAATGAGAACGAGCAGCATTAAATGATTTGCGAGGTCTCGATAATGTTAATCGCATCATAGCTCAAGAGTTTTACTCGCCAGTACTTACCGATTGCAGAGTCAGCCTAAAAATGGATCAATGTACTCCAAGGCTGCTATCAATAGCGTGAAAACGGACATCCTTTGACGTCAATGCGCAGGAAACACGACAATACTAGGAAAAACGCAACTTGGCCTGTTAGCAATTTATTCCACGCTTCATTTAGCTTTTGCACCATTAATGCCTTTCCTCATTGTGTCTCATGCAATAATGGCATTGATGTCACGCTCCAGTTGACTCGAGCCAGAAATTTAATTGAACAGTTTGTCGTTATTTCATTTTTCTAGCAGGATATTCGTATAAAGAGCATCCTCCAGTATAGTTAATGAATCGTTTTCAACGATGTTTTCCTGTTGGAACGTTGTTTTTCTTGTCACGGTGGGAAATGAGATTTTTAACTCTGCAAACTTAAAGGAGGGTTGTCGCAGAATTAAATTTTTTTTTAAATATAGAAGCCATACTGTAGGCGCACTAAAGCGAATACACATTTGTCCATTCAGACTGCCTACCGGCAGCAGTATGACCGACCGGTAAAAAAAAAAAAATTTTTATTCACGATGACTACAGCCCCTTGTAGGTAGGTATCGTCTACTTCGAAAAGGTTTTCGTTGAAGGCAGATCCGGTATTGTAGTAAGTCTGTTTGGGGCGGGGCGGGGAAAATGACAGTATTTCATAACCAACATTTTTAATGCTGTTCCAAAAATATTATTAATTAGTTTAAATAAACAACAACTTAAAATAAGAGTACAAGACTTTTTACTTAACAATGAAAAAAAATAATATTTAAAGTTTTTGTAAACAATATTAAAATTGTATATAATTTGCTTTTGTTGTATAGTGTTTGAATGTTTGGATTGGCGAAATTTGAAATTATTATTCTTATATGTTTTAATATTGATTCCACTGTGATCCTTCACATGAGGAGGGAAAATGGAACGTTGGCGTGATTTATTATTTATTTATTAATTATTATTTATTATTATTTTTTATTATTACTTTTACAATATTATATTTGAAATCACACAAACTGTATTATAAACAGTTTGGAGGGTTACTACTACTGTAACTAATTGAAATAAATTATAATTAACATTTTATAACAGTCATGAAAATAAATCTGTGGTGTACAACAGCAAGGAACATTCAGCATGCAAGAAAGTTTGTACAACTAGAGCGTGATAGAAAGAACCGCTGCTTTTCAGCATTGCTAAAAGAAATGTTACTATGCCATAAAAAAGAGTAATATGATTGAAGTTTCACTTTACTTGTTACAATGTACACTGATAACTTTTAATTTAAATAATCAAATGTAGAAATGAGAAAATTACATCTGTTTAAGTGCTGTTGTGCTTAACGAATTAAACATATTCTTAAAGTACAACAGAACTTAAACAGAGGCACTTTTCTGAATGGTACATTTGATTGTTTAAATTAAAAATCAACAATACTTATCCATGTACATTTCACCAAGTTAACAAGTAAATTGAAACGTAAGTCATATAACCCGTTTTTACGGCACAATTGACATGTCTTGTTTATAATCCGTGTACCGTTTTATGGCATCCAGAAATTTCGACTAAAAACTGTAATTAATGTTACTTATGAGTACGGGTTATTAATTGTTGGCTCACCAGCATTGTTAGCATTTCTTTATTCTTCAGTCTATGCCTTCTGGCTGGCATTTCTTAATTGACACTGTTCCCTGAAACTGTGTAAAACAATAAAACTGATGGCTCGTGGTCCTATAACTCCGGAATCGCTCGACCAATTGAAAAGTGGTCTCTCTGAGGATGAAGGACGACGAAATTTCTGGGTTAATGCATGTTCCAGATTTTAGATAGGTGTAGTAGCTTTTTCTGAAACAGTAGCAGAACATGCAGACGAACAACAACAACAAGTAAACAGTTGTCAAATTTATGTGTGGCTCCTTACTTATACTCTTGCACAAACCTCCATAATTTTTGGTATAAATATACCTTCCATACTTATCTAATATCTGGCCAGGTTTGATCGAAATATATTGAATAGGAACTGAGTTGTTAATTGTTTTATTTTTGCTGAGTGAGGAATTCAATCATATAAAAAAATTGGTCTTACCAATATGAGCCAAAAAATGTGACGTGTTTTCTCCCTAGAGAAACTTATTAATTAAGAATTCCTGCTGAACTTTTTTACCGTTTTAAGTCGTTATATAAAATACCCAAATTCTTTCTCCAAGTTAATTTCGCTGGCTGAAAATTTTAATGTTATTTGAAATAGTTGAAAAAAAAAGACTAGGTATTTTTCAAATTTTTAATTAAGCTTCAAAGTGTTACTCAATGGGATTATCTTCGAGAAATAACTTGACTTCAACGGCAAGAAAACATGACAGGAATCCTTATTAAGCTCTGTTTTGAGGAGAATAATATTCTTGTTATGAATAAGTCTGCCAAAAAATAACTTATGATAGGTGGTGTTACCGTAAGAAGCAAATATTCATGTATTTTGTATAAATGTATATTTTTCATTGTCTTTTTTTATGTTATACCTTACAGGACTAAACTGCTAACAATGTACCAAAATTATGAAAAAGTAACCTAAACTTACTATAATCTGGAAAAGCGCAATCTATTACTTGTTGAGTTGAGAAGGAGAAGGCTTTCTGATTATTTTCTATAGCCACTTGTGTCTCAAAAGCTCCAACTGCAGCAAAAGCCCAACAAGACCCACATTTACCCTGAAATTTTAAAATAAAAGGTCCTTCAAAGTTACAATACATAATCATGTTAATCCACTTTAAAAAAAGTTTTAGCTGTACTTGTATTGCAAACTGAGTGGATTAGTTTTCCTAGTGAAAGGTTTTAGGAGTAATCAGTTTTAAAATAGTCTAAAAGCAACCATGGTTTTACTTTTATTTTCTGTGCCAACCTATTAACCCTTAGTACAAATTCTTAATCATTTTAAGCCTGCTTGGTCGTTACTATGCGATTTATTTGACAACAAATTCGTGCTATTGCAGGTTACTAAGTGCACTCATGTGGAACGGCATGGCAATAGTGGGCGAAAGGTTGCTAGGCCATAGGCCACTGTTTTTTATCTTGACTTTTCAAGTTGATTACAAAACTGAAGCATCGCCCATTTTCTAGAGCATACACAAATGGAACTCAAATATGGTGATAAATTTTTTTTTTATTCTATCACTATAAATGAATTCTCCAAGACCAATCGTTGTTTCATATATTTCTGTGAGCAACTGTTCTATAAATCAGCAGACAAAGCATCTGGTCCTGATTACCATGCAAAGAATGTCAAAAAAACACTGTGGGCTGAAGGTTTAAAGACATTTTATATTTTACCATTGCAGCATGTTGCTGTACTGCGAATGGAATCCAAATGCATGGTCTCCTCTCCTGTAAAATACAATTTATGTGTTTGTAAATTGAAGAGAAAATCTGGAGAAGGAGTGAGGAGTATTCAGAACGCAATTTAGTCTTGCTACCTAATAGTATATGTGTGTACGTATGTAAGTAATTCATTTATTTTGTACTTTGACTAATACAACTACAGAAGAGATAAAGATTTCAGAATGAAGGAGTTGATAGATGAGAATCATAAGCAAAACAAAATAATTGATGGACGAACGCCTAGGTTTTTTGTTAAGATATTTCTGTTCCTCACCCTCCCTACCAAATTTAATTTGGGGTGGCTACTAAACAGTTTTGATCTAAGAAAATATATCCGGTTGAAATTTTAGAAACTCTGCAAGTCTACAGGAAAAACTACTGCACATTTAACTTCCCAGTATTCCGACAAACATACCCAGCATCAATGAAATTTCAGCATTTTGAACGATCGTAAGCACAAAGAAAAAAACGAATAAAAGTCCGAAAATAATAAGCACCATACCTTTGCTAGTCGTGAGTTGCTGGATCATTTGCATCATTGAGTCACTCACTTCACTCACTCCTGCTCACTGGGTAACTGCAGGTAATTGGGACACACTGCATCAGTGGTCACTCCACTCAGTGGGCCAATGTGGCCATGTGCACACTATTGTGGGGAACACAAGTTTTTCTTTCCATATCTGGCATAACTACGAAGAAAAATTTCTAAGGGTCTCATTTTCATTTCTTTTCCCCTTATTTTATTCTAGCTGCTCAGAGTTTTTTCTGTAGGTTACAACTTCAGGCAGTTATGCGTTCCAAGCTATTTAGTTTATTTCATTTTAAAGAACTTTGTTCTGTAAAATGCGAGGTGTTTTGTAGTGAAATGGGGAAACTGCGTTGGTGGAGTGCCCAATAAAAAAACAATTGTATGAAGCAGTGGGAGATAATGGATGATTTCATCGAGCATTACTTAATTTGTCATTGAATGACATCTTTACGTGAGTCTAGACATGCAGGAAAGTGTCCATCCAAAATGTTTTCGTGTAAGATTTTCAAACACTTGTAAATGAATCTTTAAGACATAGGAATTACAATCCAATATCTAAATAAATGTGTTAATAACGAATAAAATAAAATATAAAGGACAAAGAAAGACAGAGCATGTTACGATAGAGTGCAAAGAGGGACAGCAGGGTACATAAGGATACACAGAATTTCAAATCGAAATGTAAATGAAAGACTAAGTAAAAAGTAAGTAAAGTGAAAGATAGTAAGGATACAAAATGGTACAGCAGGATAGTTAGGTTCAAAATGTATCAAGGTAACTTACATATACACAATTGTACGAATAGTACAAAAGGTACAAAGTGTAGTAAAGGTGCGAAAGCGTACATTAGGGTACAAAATGGGTCAAAAGGATCCACAAGGGTCCATAAGGATACTAAATGTACTAAAGGCCACATAAGGGGGAAAATGGTAGGAAAGAGTACAAAGGTAAAAATGGGTACATAGAGTGCAAAAGGGTACTAATGGGCATGAAGGGCACATCAGCGCACATAATGATACAAAAGGATACAAACGGGCATGAAGGACACATTAGGGTACATAATGATACAAAAGGGTACAAAACGGAGCAAAAAGTACAAAAGCGAACAGAAATATAGGGTTCTGAAAAGGTAGAAAGAGTGAATAAGAGTATGGAAGGGTGAAAAAGGGTAAAATTGAGTACATAGGGGTCCATAAGGGAACAAAAGGGTACATAAATAAATTACCCATAAGAGCATGGCCGGCCTGTGGAAGGGTGTTGAGCCATTAATACCGAGCTGGGGTAAAAGTACAAAACTTTACAAAAGGATCAACAAGAGTACAAAAGGGTACATAGCCTAAGGGTACGAAAGGCTAAAAAAGATTCACAGAGTGCAAGGTGTAAAATCTATGACAGTACACAAGGGTATTTAGGAAATGTCTGTAGCTAAGGATCAAACGAAACGTTAGTCAAGAGCAATATTGGCACCAAGGTGCCCAGTCAACTTTTCTATTTAAATGTATCTCATCTGAATATGACTTAGTGACAAGTTCCTGTGTTTACTTTCTCATTAAAAAGATCTGTTTCTTTACTGATTGCAACTAACCTCTAGACTTGTGTATTTTATACGAGGCTACGACATGCATAGTCACTTTATTTAACCAAAAATCAACAATTTTTTTTGTAAAAACACAATAAATGAACGTTTTTTAAACCTATTTATATTTTATTTTGGTACAGGAGTAACCAATATATTTACCCAGTCGCATTAAGTCACATGCTAGTGGAAAAATTTTCTACAGGCTTTGCTGTATGATACGGTTCCTTTCTCAGCATTTATTTCCATGACTACTATGTTTCAACACAAAACTGGCATTTAACAAGAGAACGTTCTGAATAATTAGATGATGGGTGATGAAAAAAGCACTAATAAACAAAAGTTTAGAACACTACAAAATAGACCTACATTAATGAAAACAATTCAAACTTTTATTTATAGTGGTTTTTTTTCTGGCTTCACTAATTTTATTAATGAACACTCACTAACAACAGTATGTTATATTTCCTGTTGGTGAATATTTATTTTTGCTTTTTCAATTCCTATTGCAGCCAACACTAGATTCCCACGAAAAGTTATCAGAATTACTGTGTACTGTAGGAAATTGTTTATTTTTGATGACGTAAATTTGATTTGATTCACAAATTTTACAGCCTTGTTCCCCTATCTTTCTTTCATCCACTCTGCTTTTAACCCCAAATGAATTTCCATATCTCATACAGATAATTGTTATCTTCAGCCGACTGGCTTCGAATCCTGGCACACAACTTCCAAGAAGATATGCTTGCTCACCTCCTCGCACACTGCTGTATAATATACCGGTAGGGCTTCATGTTAAATACTTGGATTGCCAAGAGTGGCCAAACGAAATCAGCTATGGCCACGGGGATAGGCTAGATAGCTTGGGGGGGGG
>JAHWFP010032228.1:8455-42585 GCA_023313725.1 Lithobius niger
GCCCAGTCCCCCCCCCCCCACCTCTGTGATGCCGGCTAATATTGTGTGCTTACCACCACCTGAGGTGTGCAATCACCAAAAAGTGGTCTATCAGGTGCCGTGCCTGGACTGCAATGTCACTTACATCGGAGAAACGAAACGCCGTTTGGAATTACGACTCAAGGAGCACGTGGGAGACACCCGACGAGGAGAAAAATTGAATGGGCTTGCCCAACATCATCGCAAGACCAACCACAATATTGCTTGGGACCAGGCGTCAGTGCTCCTCCACTCCAACACCAAACAAGGAGTACAGCTCTGGGCACTTGAATCCCTCGCAATTAAATGATTTTATCGTCGACGAGTGCCTCTCATGAACCTTACTGGCCCTTCCCACGACCAAATTGAAGAACTTGTCCCATTGCCTCTAATTGCCAAACTAGACACGAAGTGGAATTCGACAGCAGTCGTCGACCGGCCTTCTAGTGAATAACATAGAGATCAGTGGTCGGCAGACCGTGCGCGAAGCTTTAAAGTGTAACATGGAGTAAGCGTACATCGAATGAACGTTCTCTGCTGTGGTGTGGTCTTCTGAAGAAGAGGAACGGTGTTTTCTTCCTCGAAAATTTAAGTGGACTGTTGTTGAAACATTCTTGGAGGTGATATAAGTGTTTTCAAATCATTTAATATGTCTGAATATTATCACTGTCTACGCCGTTTACCGGTTTTTGCATATATACTGTAGCGTTATCATCTAAGATCGCTCCATTGTTGTATTGATTAATTGTAGCAATTCTAAGTATTGCGTGGCTTTGACAGCTTGGGCCCTTATCACCAAATGGGACCTCAACGCTTGTCAATCATTCTATTGTTGTATTCGGGTTCATTAATGGTTCCCCGTATTCGGCGCTTTGAGTTTACCTGCCGATATAATTAACTGTCCCGTGTGGGAGTGATTGATTGTTGTTCTAAGGAACTGATCGATCATGGGTGATGCTCATTTCATAATTAAATCTACTTTTAGAAAGTAATTAAGGTTCTATGAAATGTCGTAAATATTGTCAACTGTAATGCCATCCTTTAATAAACTCTGACAATAGGTTTAATTACACTGATTCGGGTTACAATGATCTTGCCGCCTCTCGGTCATCGTTGAAAAGGGCGCTTAATCATATTCACCTATCTGGTGCCAATTTGATCTACCTGAATAAATATTCGGTTCATGCATTTAATAATGTGTGATATTTATGCAAATATATATTCGATCAATTAGCTATATTGTTTTTGTTATAAAGACTAATTAAGCCATTAATTAAATCCTCACAAATGTCTCAAAATGCCACAAATATCCAAAAAAATTTACTGCCAAATGGCTTTATTTTTCATGAAATAAATTTAATGAAAAACAAGCCAGTACAATTGACAACTAGCTAGTGGAACAAAATTCTGGAAGCAGTTATCACCGATGCGATACTCGGGTGAATCCGCACCAAACATTGCTGTTGGCACAAGATTGCCATAAGTAAGCAGTCTATCATCAACCAAGTACTTGGAGCGTATTTGTGTTACAAAGGTGGGCCTCAATCAACCCTCTCCAATGTCGGTCGCCACTCGCCATTTGTCGAATAGAAAGCAGTAGTTGGCGACCTGATATTTAGTCTTACTCGCCAAAATGGCGACTAGCAATAGAGAATGACACTCATAGAGCAATATCTCGGGAGCCGTGCAAGTTAGAGACGAACGGTTTTCGGCATTATGCTTAGATTTCTAAGGGCTACGTAACTGCTTTATCTTCATTACTACTGGGGTTAAAGAGAATTCTACAATTTCGTTAATGCATGAATAAAAAAAAACATGCATCGTGCAAGATGTCATTGGTATGTGGCGAGTAGAAATTGTGAAATGGCGAGTGCTTTATAAGATCTACTGGCCAAGTGGCGACTGCTATTGGCTACACATTCGAGAGGGTTGGCCTCAATTGTGCACCTATATTTTTTTGCTCCGTTGGAATTTTTGTTATCATAAATTTTGTCAATATACGAGCCAAGGCGATGCCATTATCGAATTCAGCCGCCATATCCATCACCACAAAATTGCACCAAAATCACGCAAAATTGTTCCTTCATCGCAACAAAACTCACCGCAAAATTGGGCCTAGTATTATCGCGGAAATTACATGGCATTCGTAATAAAAAATCTACTTAGGCTAAATAACAAACATAATCTAACATCATAATGTGAATCAAAAGAGCAGCAATTGCAGCAGAAGCACAACAGTTTAAAGATGACGATTCTGGCCTTCATACAGTGCCTTCAAACAATCGACTACAATACAAAGATTTTGTTGATGCAGTATTTTACAGTGAGTTGAATTGTTTCGAAGTTGATTGAGTAACAATCACTATAAGGATCGCTGTTGTGAGCTTATTCCTTGGTATGACACTATGTGAAGAAGGTGGTGGAGGGGAGGAAGGATGCAATAGTATTATTCAACACCCACTAAAAGAGAGTCGCGTTACTTAGAAAACAATGGTCTTCAAATAATGCCTTCAAACGTGTCAGTCATAAACACTTGTATGGCCTGCAAGCAAAAAAATTAGTTAAAACTAAGGTGCAGTATTCACAAAAAATGTTGATTTCAAGAAGTATTGACACGGTAAAACTTCTGTTACACTCTTTCTGTCAGGCCGTTTTAGAGAATTTCGTGGGATTCTGGGCTTGCCTAAGACAGAACGAGACCTGCATTAGTCTCTCATTTTTCAATGCTGCGTAGTTAGTGGAGCCCATAGTTCTCCAGTGAAAAAGTGAAAAAATCTGCTTACAGTTCTCCAAGCATTTTTGACCCGAACTTGGTTCGGACTTTCCCCTAGGCTAGTGTAATAATTTGATGCAGTGATGACTAGCCATGTATGACATGGTATTGAAATACAGGCATCTTCCGTTCTATGTTTTAAAAGATGCCTAGACCCTTACTTACCTGGTGTCTTAGACCTGTACCACTACAAGAACTGGTAACGTACTCTGATCATTCAATCTTAAATGACACCTTGGCTGGTGTTTGTTATACTTGAGTGATCTTAGTCCACACCACTACTTTTGGATATCCTGACCCTTTTTACCTCTGAGAGCCCTTAAAACGTATTCCCCCCCCCCCCCCCCCCCATGACGACCCAAAAAATTCATGAGTACATCTCCCTCTGATAAATAATGACCAGCTCCTAATCTTGGTTTTATTTCTTATTTTAGACCAAAGCCGTTCGAGTTCATGTAAAGAGTGACAATGTGAGCACCACATATCCTGTGTTGTTCGTCGTCAAACAGCAGCTTGGGATCTTGTCATGGCAACTTCCATTACAACTCACTTCATCGTAAGACCATCTCATTTTAAGACATTACAATTTACTAACTAGATGTGGTTGTTGCAAAGTTTGAGCTAGCCTTGGTGTGCACTCCAAGATCGGCAGCTGAAGTGTTTGGGATGCAACTTAAATGTAAACAAGTGAAGTAACTCCTGCTTTAAAGTGGAATTGAGTACTGCAATATTACAAGTAGAATTTAACTTCACTTGGCTTTAAATTGAATAGTTAACTTCACTATTTTCAACTGAAAATGTATGCCCAAAGTTTGACAACAGCTAGTAAAACCTGAATCTAAAGTTCTTTGGAAGGAATAATGCCATTGGAATCAAGCTGTTTAAAACAGCACAAACTGCACTTAAAAGTGGCACTATCGCCGATTGAAATGCGAACGAAAATACTGTGGCGCCATCTAGCGGCAACAATATTGTTAACCTTTATAGCTTGCTCCCAGGTGCACGAAAACGAACCAAATTTTCACTCGATAATTAAGGATGTCGTGGCTTGTTTGTTTCATTTAAAGAAATGACGTTATGATTCTTTCGCTTGGTGCAAGCAAGTGCTAGATGGTACTACGTAACGTTAGATGTTGAGAGATTTTGTCTGCTTTCAATCAGTAATAGTGCCACTTTAAAGAGTTTTTTTTCAGACAGTTAAAAAAGAATTTTTGACCCGCCAAAAGCTGTAGCCAGAATGGAAAGTGCAAATTACCTCTGTGTATACGGATAATTTGACCCATGGTGTTGTACGTAAACCATGACTGGTGATGTTTCTCTAATATTTATTTAATCATGAATTTCAGTACCACCTTGGTTCGCGTACAAACCACACTTATTCCTGAAATGGTTTCGTTAAATATGGGCATGATCAGATTAGTTTTTATGTGAACATGATCATAGTTTAGCTAAAAATTTATTGATTAAGATATGCCAATACATCATGTTATTCTTTATTTTTTTTTAAAGTAATTTCATCTTATTTAATAATTGCGAACACTGGTCGGAAAAGTAAAATTCTTGGCCTGTTGCCCAATTAACAAGGCGGGTAGAGAGTTTACCATGAAGCCTACGCCTACGATCAAGTTATGTTGTGGTACGTAGACAGCATAACCTAAATTTATAAAGAAAATAGCCTTCACCGTCTGTACGCATACTTACTTTTTTTTCCATCAAGTTTGTATGGCTAGGCGAGGCGTACTGAATAACTGTAAAATCCTTGTCAGTCTTGGAATATACTAGAATTTTCATTTTAGGAATGGGATACCTAACAAGAGGAAATTTTTTTTTTACTCAGTTTTAGCATGAGTAAGAGTGAGATATTGCTTGTAGCAATATTCCAGAAATTTTTCTATTGGTTTGATTTTTCATGTTTTCGTACCTTGATTAGGAATCACTGTATTTGCACCATTGACCAAAGTTATTGCTCACATTCACAGTCAACGCAACTCCAAAAGTTTCATGTAAAAGTTTATTACAGACAAATCTTCAATGGCTGATACTTGCCACCTTCTTCAGGCCAAACCTAAAAAAACCCGCAACAACTTCATAAACATTCACAAATTTGAATTCGGTGCATGATCTGTTGGACTTGATCATGCTCTTGCTTCGGTAGCTCTCGGTCTTGACGGTGATGCCCTCTTCCTGTAATGTAGTAAAGAAAGGTGCTTTGAGTTGGTATATTAGATAAGGAGTAGTGTACTGCATGACTTTAGGATAGGAAGGTTCTGTTCGTTCAACAGAGGGATTTTATTCTCACTGCAGTGTGAAATCAACAGGGCCTCAAGTGCTCGCAGATTAGTTCCGTTACAAGAGTTTGAGTGCAGCAACAATCGGGTGTTTCCCCAGTCAATGTTGTGCTTGGTTTTTATTTTGTGTGTTACACGTGATACTGTTACTTTTCAGGCAATAGCACTGCTAATTTACACCAAACAAATGGTATATCATGGTCTCTAGGAAAATACAGAAATTTAAACTATGTGCAACTCCTCAGTTGTCACTGGCGGACGAACTTTGTATCTCACTGGGCATGCGATGTTGTACCGTTCCACATAGAGGAGAGCAGACAAACTCAGGGTCATGAGCAGGGTCATACGCGGGTAGGCTGGTTCCTGGATGTTCATATTGCCTAATTCATGACGCTGAGTTTGTCTGCTCTCCTCAACGCGAAAAGGGACAACATGATTTGCATACCCTGGGAGGCAAAGATGGTCTGCCAGCAGTGACAACTGAGAAGTTGTGCGTACTTCTAATTTCAGTATTTTCCTAGAGACCATGAGTTACTGATTGTTTGGTGGGCAGTAGTAGTGCTAATGCCTGAATAAGGTAACAGAATCATGTGTAACTTTGCAAGTGTATTCACCAAAAATTTGCCCCTTGTGAAACGTTGAATTTGAATGTTTACAAGCTTTTGGTTTGCGACCTGCGTACGTGAGAAGATGAATGTTATTGACACAAATAAAATCCTCTATAATTATAATTTTTTAGTATGCCACTGTCAATTTATTCATGTTTTCATAAAAATATTGGCTGTTCAGGTGTTGCTGAAACGGTGTGAGCGTTGGTAGTCAAATCACGGACTTGATAATTAACAAACTAAATTATGTTGAGCGGCTGTTGTTTGAGCAGGCGATCAATTCGGCAAAATAAATGGCTGAAACTATCATTATATCGCAAATCACAAAATTATACCCCCTTCAAGAGAAACAGAAAAACAACAACCAAAAATAAGCAATGTGCTGTAGGCAGTGGATTTACATCCGTTTAAAAAGCTAACAAATTGGCTAGTGACAGTAACAAAGCAGAGTTACGAGTTAAAAATATTTGTTTTAATTAAGTGAACAAACATAATTTCCAGCTGTTGCTACCTGTTCGTGACCTCTTCGAAAATACTTGGCAAATTAAAACGAGGCCTAGTAGAATTGAATATTGAAACCTGTATTTACATGCATTAGTACGATTAATTAAATTGCCTGCATGATTAAAAGAAATGGTAAGATACATAAATTGAATAGAATTTATTTTAGGTTTATTGCTGTTGAATGGTTTAAATATGATGTTGAGTGTTAGGAAATGGTGTGGTTATGAATATTATTATTGCGCTAATCAGTGAGGCCATTGTGTTCTCTTAGATGGTCACACATTTTTGTGGTCACCCAGTTTTATTTTTACATCCTGTGTTTGAATCCGGGAAGAAGCATGATTGTTTTTATTTTGGTAACGTATAGTGACAATTTAAGAAATTTCACAGTATTAATTTAGGATATGAAGTGGGCCAAATTAGCAGTGCATTGAGGTGTGATTGCGAGCTGTGCGTGTAAGATGCTTGTACATCACTGATGATGTTTCGTGGGGGTCGTGTGTATGGTAGTTTGATCAATAGCATTGTTCTACTGGGCAAGGGAATGCTGTCTAAATGAAACTTCACGATGGTTATCGCTTCTCAGTTACAAGTACAAATAATGCACACCAGTGGGTGTCGGTACTGCAGACTGTAATTCGTGGGCATTATTTAACCCCTTGATTACAGAATAAGATAAGAAAATAACGGTACAAAGCATCGCATTTCTGGCCAACTTAATTCCTAACAAAGCTTACTTTTTGCTCTTGTTTATTTTAAAATGTGCTTTATTTCTTTCCAGGTTTATGTATTGGACAGTACGGCGAACACTGTGTCCTGTAAGGAATTATCAAGGGGCAAAAACCATTGAAGATATCCAGCACATCGTTTTAGACGTATCATCATCGTCTACGGATCCTGTCAATGTATCAGTGAAGCTTACGTATGAAAACCATTTTTTAATGAGGTAAGTGTTTATGTAGAAAGTGGAGTTATGCAGGCAGTAACTACTGTAAGTTATGCTCTTGTTTTGTTTCATTAATTAAATTTTAAATAAGTAATTTGCAACAACTATGTTTTTTTTTTATAGTTATAGCTATTTACCATGCAATTAAGCGAGAGATATAGGCACGTCAAACGGGGCAGTCCGACGCTTCAACTCTCAGTTACACTTCAAGAAAAAATAAAACCTAAATGTTTGGTATTTCCTGTTACCATAGCTCCTCTTTTAAACATCGCAGCATCTGTTTAAACCTGAGTGTCAGAAGGACAATTGGCACTTTTAAGCTGCCAAAGCTTAATTAAAGGGTACTCAAAGTAGTACTAAAAAAGAAATCATCCAGAATAAAAAGTTAAAAAAAAAAAACCATGTGGTTTTTTTTCCCCACTTTTTAATTCGGAATTTATCAGTTGTGGGCGATGGTTTTTTTTTTTTACCAAACATAATACTTCAGTAGCTGAAGTTTTGTTGTGGAGTACAGTATCAGTTTCTTTCTGTCTGAAAAATACTTCCCTTAAGTTCTAGTTTAATTCACTCAATTAATTTTCAGATACCCAAAAATTAACCATGATTTACAATAACTTAAGGTTTGCATGGTTTTCCCACCAGATGGTGCCATCCATGCTATCTTCCCAGCATGCACCACCATCTTGGAGCCTGACTATATGTAGTTTTGGGCATCATCATAGTAGGTCGATGCTATTTGTGTTCCGCAATTTTCGGAATTGTACTCAATTTTTTTTGTTAACTTAATAAAGAATTAGTGGGAAACTGTATTTGTGTGTTCGCTCAGTAAGGTGCAGTGAAGTTTACTAGTTGCTGTCGAAAATATCAATTACCTGTAAATTTAGCATTCTCTTTTGAATGCATGTCTTTCCTTAGAGATTTGAAGTTTTAGTCTGCCAGCTCAATAGCCCTGGTGCGCATGCGTGCACCCCTCCTTTAAAAGCGCCTGTAAAGAGAAGGATGCCCTTTCATTCTCTAGCGGCCACTTGGTGGGCACGCTACGTTTTTCTCTTCTAAAAGACTCAACGTTTTCTTGACCGCCTGTTAGTGCCCTTGTTGGCCAACCTGAAAGGGTCTTTTTTGGCTGTTTCTTTTCCTCATTCTCCGGTGTTTTCTTCCACCTCGGGCCGTCTTTCGGCTGTGGTGCCTGCCGTCTCGATATCTTCCATCGTTATGGATCTGCCATCGGCTTCCTCCTTGAATTTGGCTTTAATCCCTCCGAAAGCCGCCATGAGGCCTCTCTCCGGTTCCTCAGCTTTGCATTCGACGGCTGCCTCATGCGAGAGGTGGAAAGCTACGGCTACCTTATACACCTCATCTTCAGTTGCGTCGTCGCACTGATGCTTCGCTTGGACACAAGAAAATAAGTCGTTCGCTTTTGATGAATGTGAATTTGCTTTGTCGCTTTTGTTGACAGCGTTTTTGACCCACTCAGAACAAATGCTCCCGGCTCAACATTTATTCCCCTTACGAACCTCCTTCCCCCTTCCCACCCCTCCACTAACCAGCTGGTTCACCCAAAAATCAAAGTCTCCTTGATAAAAAAATGGAAAATCCAGAACATTGCTGCCTGCAACGCATATGCCACACGCCTTAAAAATCTGTGGTCACTGAGGCTACACACGAACTGGGGGTTACACTTCCAAATATCACGTAGACGTTCACGTGTGTATTCATACAGCTTACTCAGGGACACGAGGGGCCCCATTCATATCCATCGTTTCTTCCCATTAACTTGCATTCGATCGTTGTCTTGATCCACTTGAACACCGGTTCCCGCAGGTTATGCGTTTCCGGCCATACAACCGTCCATGGGTTGGATGAAGTGTCAGTGCATACCGTGCGTAGTACAATAACCCCTATTGCCCCTATTTGCCTTCTTGCTTTCTTCGCTACGCCTGCATTTTACAATTTTTCGAATGCTGTCCGTTATTTGGTAGACAGACACGAAAGTTCGGGGACATGTTTACGCACACATGCGTAATGATGGTTAACAGCAGGATTGATCATCCTGTTCATCCATCATGTAGGATTTTCATCACATAACCTTATATCTCTTCTACAACCACACGTCAGCGGAAGTGATATCATAATGACACCGTAGAATAGTGAATATGATTACATTGTGCTGAGGTAAGTGTCTCCCTCTGTGAATTTACACAAACACTATGTACCCACATTTAGCTGTGCTGGCCGGTTGTTGACTTCTGAATGCACTTTCAAATTAAAGATATGTTTTTTTGTTACTGCTATCAGGAATTTATTGGGGTTTGGGTAAATTCTTGCTGCTATGTGTTTCATGGCATGCGTTATACTACACCATTAGTTCGTTTTCCAAGCAAGCTATAAACTGCTAAATACGTTTAGTGCCAGGGAGGAGTTGATGCTTTTCCCCCATAACATTCTCATGCAGGGTCCAGTGTGCCGTCGCTACTGCTTCGCAACTTGGCTAAGTAAGACATCATTGAGCCTGCTTGTACTGCACGTCACCCGGAGAGTGACCATGCCTAGTGTAGCAGACTGAGCAGAGATCGTGTTATACCAGAAACGTCGAAGTTGCTGTCATCATGCAATACAAATCGGTAATGTTCCAATGTAGTTCCAATTTACGAGTGTGTGTGAAGTAAAATATATGGGGAATGTGCCGAATTTATTCTCCAGTCAACAGAAAATATCCTAGTCTCCGATTTTTAAAATGACTTTATAACAAGAATGGTAAGTGAATATAGTGAATGTACTTGTGAGACCCGAGTCGGAGACTTGACATCAAAAACTGGAAATGTGGAAGTCAGAAAGTTAGAAGATCTACTTTAAGATCCAACAATGAAATATTACCAATTTCTGTACTTCATTGTTACGTCTTCCAAAAGTCCTTTTTATGATTATAAGCCTGTCATGGTCAAGATTATTTGGAGAGTTATACGATAGCATTGGTTTGGTATAGGCACTGCATGGGATGACATACACCTGCACACGCTTTAACCTTTCTATTTTTAGCTCTCCCTTTATGTTATGAATGTCAACAAAGACATCTCAGTTCTAGCTGAGTGCGCGCTCATGCTGGCTGCTCTTTAACGGCTCGCATGTTTGCTTCCTTTGTTTCCTTTGTCTTCTGCGTTCTTTTTTATAATTTTCGACTATGGAACAACCCGAACTGTTTTGTTGTGTGTAATCATTCCGTACTGTGCGTAGGTTACCTGTAAATAGAATAACGTTCCTTCACAACAGCCTGCCATTGATGAAAAAAATGCAGATGTTTATGTAACAACAATAGACCCGTTCCCGGTTTTGTACAGACTTCATATTTCTATTTACACAACGAATCTCAGTTATATCCATCTCAAGAGTTCAGAGGCTGTCATGGATGGATCTCTTCTGTAATCCCCAAGGAATTACCCAAGTAGAGGTTTTCCCATGATGTAGAAACGACGGAAATGCATAGCAGAAAATTTATGTATTCATCGTTTCTGAATGTTCATTGTTAATCTGAGATATTGCATTTATCTAATGATGCTATGTCTATCTCTGTTCATTCTTTCTTTGTCACTACACATTTCTTAATGCTTTCACGCTAGATTCACCTACAATACCCTTCAGTGTAAGACCATCGCACTGGACCTCACAATACTTTCCAGTTGCTATTCTCATACGGGAATTCATTTCACTATTTTTTTAGTAAAGCTTAATTGTGAGTTAAGCAGTCGGACTCTTCATTTTGCTGTGGTAGGCTATTGTTCATTTGATATTTTGTATTGTTGCAGTATGAACACTCCCCAAATGGTGCAGGCATCTCCTTCTGAGCCTCAGTATTTTGAAATGAAGTTCCCCGATGACATAGAGAGGCTGGTTGTTTCTGTTACATCCGAGGACAACATCTGTGCCATTGTATCGATACAACAGATTGGAGTAAGTACAAAACAAAACGTTGTGTTTAGAAAATATACTGGTGACAGTTCAGCTGCATCTCATCTGAAGGGTGTAGTTGTAGAGTTTGTTTTTATGTATTTCGATTCAGAAGGGTTCACACACAAAAAAAAAAAACCCTTTCTCCCATTTTACCTCTTTAACCAACCCTTCTGTGCCAGGGAAGTAACTCCCATGCAAGGAAGAAAAAAAATTGAAAAGTAAGCTTCATGAGTTTTCTGAGAACTTTGTGACAAAAACAAAACGCAGCTCCAGAGTTAGGGGCTTTGTCTTCCAGCTGAGAGGCAGCATGAGTGAATGCACCACCAGGAAGTCTAGGTTCTACTGTGTCAAAATAACAATTATATGGACTTGATAGAGATTTTCGGAGAATTTTCCTGCAGCAGTAATTTTGCCATTTTCTGCAACAAATGACGTAAATTACGCGCCTAAATGTTAGAGATGCACAATGTTGGTATCGGAAATCGGCCTTTTTAGGCTATGTGCATCGGTATCGTTTATAGGCAGCAGATGTTAAAACATCGGAAATCCACACATTTGTAAATCATTTTATGACAGATGTGCTTGTAACTAATTTCTTGGATCTCAATTTTAGTCCTCCAGAAAATTTAAATTATATTTCTGAAATCCACTTAATTATTTTTGATTCAATGAAACACAACAAAATGCAAGCTTAATGAGGATTCTGAATGAAGCGAGCAAAGTAAAGCTGACATGGTTAGGTACATGGTTTCCTCACCAAAAGAATGCAAGATCTAAATGCATCAATGACGTACGCAACGCGACACTTAGTTCTGCCACTAAAGGAGTTCGTAAGTATCAAAAAGGAAATACAAAATGTTGTACCTAATTTTATTAAAGTGTTGGTTTACTATACCCATGCATGGAGGTAAAAAACATAAGTGCAGCAAAAAATAAGTTTCGTTACAGTTATGTAAAGTCTCAAGTGAAAAACACAACGTAGGTAGGGGTTGTCACATCCCAGCCAAGGATGAGAGTTCAAAATTAGGGGTTGCACGATACACAATTTTATTCCCAATAAAACTTTTTTAATTATCGCGGTATCGATAATATCTCGATAAAACACATTTTGAGGCTGGAACAACCATTTTAATTTTGTTAATTAAAAAACCTTGGCAGAAACATACAATGCAACCTATGTGAATTGTGAGGTGCTTGTCGTTTAGCCAGTAGACAAAAAAAATGCACTTACCGTTGTCCATTACTTCCTAACCATGTAGATACAATATAGCAGTTGTGCTGCTACTTAAAGCTCAAATATTGTTTGCATTAAACTAACTCTCCAATCAGCTAAAGTGGTTAGCAACAGTATTGTACACTTGGTGGGAGAGCCCTTGTAATTCCGCACGCAACGCCACAAACGGCTTGTTTCTAGCTGTATTCGGTTTCCGAGATATAACAATTTAAGGATCGAGGTTTGCATGATAATTCGATAAATCAGAAAAAATGCGATACGATTATCAGCGAATAATCGATTATAGTGCCACGCCTAGTCAAAATGTGTTAATGACCTTCGTATGCATAGGACGTTTTCCAGAATATGTCGTGGGACTGCAGAAGTCAATACTGTTTAAAGTAACCATCGTAACTGTAATAACGACTACTGTATTTTGCTGTCACTTTTACGTATCAACTTAATTGGTTTGCTAATATTTGTGCTCACTTATTTTCAGTGTCCTGTTTTTGATTTGGATAAAAATGTCCAATACACTGGAATTTACCAAACTATGACTAAAAGTGCTGCTGTCACAATAAGGGTAAGTGTTTGTATTAGAGTGTAAGTATATTACAGGTAGAAATGTGGCCTGAACACCTAATTCTTGGTCCCTTAACCTTCTTAAGCCTAGCGACAATATATCGTTGGTCTCTAGACAAGTCAAAAGTGCCGGACGAACGATATATCGTCGCTCAGTTCTAAGCCCTGTTAAACAGGAATGGTTATTGGGCGAAGGTGGGAAAGAACAACAATAGCTTGCCACAGTGAACGTTCAAACTGCTCAGTGGATTGAGCCTTGCATCTGCTGGCTTCTCCCACTGACAGTCTACCCCCATGCTGTTTTTCCAAACTTAACCAAGTGCATGCACTTGTTCCCTAAAAGAAGCCACAGTCTGCGGCTTAAAGCTTAAATATAAATTCTGAAGTAGTCTGATAGGTAAAGTGCTGAGGAGTTTGATAATTCTCCTTCATGGAGCCCTCCTTGTCTGTGTTACATATGGGAACTCCCTCTCACCAATCGGTGATTCGTATCCTACGTCGCATTGCACAAATTAGTCAGTAATCTGCAAAACTATGCAACAAGCCCTATTGCCCTATCCACTCCTATCCCTTCTCCTCCCACTCTGTCTTGCTGCTGGTGCGGAAGGTCGTGTGATGGGCTTCGAGTATTTTTATGTGGAAACAATTAGAGGACTATTGCTTGCTGCAATGATTTTTTTTAAGTTATGATAGCGTAAATAGCCTTTGATGACGTAACCTGAAGGTACAAGGGCTGAGGCTAGCAGCGGACGCGAGTATCTAATTGATAATGGAAATTGAGACCTGGTTAGAGGCTTTTGTTGGAGAAAACAAGGTGGCGGCGCCCATGGACGGGCGAGTCGGAGCAGTTGAACGTAATAGGCTGTGTTGCCTGGTGAATAAATGCACAAACTAGCCACAATGCCTGGAAGTTCAGTGTGGGGAATGTGGTGTATGTATTGCTGCACAGAGCGTGCGAGGCGTGAAATTTCTGCAAATGTTGTGTGAGTTGTAGAATTTCCACAAATGTTGCGACGCGCTAGAGATTTAATTTCGTACGTGTGTACGGTGGCCAGAGGGGAAAACCTAACTATTACTGCATACATGTGCGAGGCTAATAAAATTGGTTATGGAAATTTCGGTACACGCGTACGTGCCGTTCCTACCATGTGTGACAAGGAAAATTTTGTTATTGATCCGTACAATGTGTGCGACGATAACATGGTGCCCTGGACACGTGTATAGTTGGCAGGCGAGCGGGTTGGTCGGCCGGAAAGATGCTTGGCAAGCTTCGGGACATCGCACTGTTGGGACATCGCAATTGGTATGTTGTCAAGGGTGACTTAGGCCAGCGTTGTGTGCCGCCGATGGCTGAGGTGTGCCTCACCCATCGCTCAGATAAGTCCATGAATGGGAGGATACTACCGAAGTTATGCTTAGACAGGGTGTTATTTAGGTGGTGCAGAGTGACGCCGTGGGCTTTGTATCATCGATTTCCCCGGTAAGGAAACCGGACGGTTCATTTCTGATCATTTTAAATCTGAAGAGATTGAACGAATACGTGAATGTGGGGGGAGTATGTTTTGAACACGTTGTCGGTGGTAGTGAAGACTTTGAGTGTGAGATGGTTTATGGAAGACTTTGAGTGTGGGATGGTTTATGGCAAAAATTGATTTGTCCCAGGCATATTACGTTGTTACGGTGGCGGAAGGCGCAAGACAGTATTTGATGTACTCTTGGCTGGGATTGCACTATCGGTTTCGAGTGCTTCACTTTGGTTTGGCTTTTGCCCCTAGCACTTTTATGACTTTTGTTTCGGCGGTGCGCCGGTTCCTTCGGTGAAAGGGTGTACTAGTCTTCACCAGCATTGACGATTTCGGCATTTTCTGGGTCGTTCGGTGGAGCGGGTAAGTTGGTGTGTACGGCGGAGATTGGGTACCGTGGTGTGGTTTGGTTTCTTGCCAAATTATGAGAAAAGTGCATTGATTTACTGCGGAGATTGGGTACCACCGTGCGGTTAGGTTTTTCGCCAAATTATGAGAAAAGTGTATTGATTCCCGCATAGCATTTGCTTTTTCTGGGCATCGTGGTGGACTTGCGATTGGGATGACTACTGTTACCACAAAGTAAGCAAATTGGTTTGTTGCGAGCCGTTCGCAAGCTGATGGCTCGGGCGGTAGTGGATGTGGATGCCTTTAGGCGGATGTTGCGTCTGGCCGAAAGCGTGGCGTGTACGTTGAGGGGTACACGGTTGCACGTCAGGTTCTTGCAGGGTGATTTTTTAGCATGGTGTCTAGCCGGCACCCTGGGGGGGGGGGGTCAATTGTCAGAGGGTTCGCATCGGGACCTGGACTGGTGATCGGCGATGTTGGCCGCCCATTCAGTTAGTATTAAGGGGTTGGTGCCTGATGCGGCGGTGGTCGTTTTCACTAATGCTTTGAACGTTGATTGGGGGGCCTCGCTTGTGAGCCGGGAGGCACAGGGTCGAGGGGTCCCGGAGAAGTCCCATTCCACATTAATGTGAAAGAATTTTTGCCAATTCTGCAGGCGATCCAGTCTTTCAGGTGTTTGTGGCGGATTGGGAAGTACGGGTTCTGGCGAACAGTATGGTGGCAGTGGCCTACGTAAACAGGCAGGGCGATAGTGTGGGAGTTGTGGGAAGGCTGCCTCGGTCTGTGGTAGAGTCCGTGTTCGTCCCAGGCATGCTGAATTCGTTGGCAGACCGACTGTCGCGCACGTTTCAAAACTGGTTCTATTTCAAGCTGTGCCCGGAGGTGTTCCGGCCTCTGTGCGAGAAGTTTAGCGACCCTGAGATTGACTTGTTTGCATCGCCGGCTACAGCGCAGCTCGGAGGTTTGCGTCATGGGGCAGGTGCCGCAGTACGGAAGTGGTAGATGCCTTCAGTGTGTCGTGGGCAGGTTTGAGGGCCTATCTTGTTTCCCCCGTACCCGTTGATTGGCAGGTGCATCCAAAACATAATGTACAACAGTATACGAAGTGTGATCCTTGTGACGCCGGAGTGGCCGATGGTGGATTAGTTCGTGGTGCTCGGGAAGCTGGGTGTAGATGGCCCGGTGACATTGTCGCCATGGGGACGTACTTTTAGACCCTGACATGAGGCGCAAGTCCGCCGGATTTTGGAGGGCCATGAGTGGCCTGGGGTGTCGAAGCAGCCAGAGAAGCCAGACGGTCGGTGGTGTATCCACCGGTGTGAGGTAAGATTTCTGTTTTAATTGTTGCACCTTTGTGAATCTATCTCATATGTAACACAGACAAGGAGGGCTCCATGAAGGAGAATGGAGACTGAAGTTCTCCGAGTGGAGAACGACAAAGTCTGTGTTACTATTAATTTCCCGCCCGCCTTCCTGCTCAGAATCTATACTAGAACGGATGTGGGGAGTGGCGGGTGAAGAGGAGAAGGGACGGCAGTGGATAGGGGACTAGGGCTTGTATCGTTTTGCGTAAATGACTGACGTAATTTGTGCAATGTGACGTAAGTTACAAATGGCCAATTGGTGAGAGGGAGATCGCATACATAACAGACTTCATTTCTCCTGCAGGCAAGTACCTTACCCTGGTGGAAATAGGGGTGTGCGAGTAGAATAACTTTAATTCGAGTCAAGCCGAGCCTAGCCGAGTTTGCAACAGAAGAATTGAGTATTGAGCCGAGTACGAGTATTTGTTAACCCACTTATTTTGCAAGTGTCTTTTTATTTGTTAGTGTAATAATAACTAAAATCCTGAGTAGTAGACTATGTGAATCAACGATGAAACGATGATTTGGTATTATTTGATCATCTTAAATCGTTCAAAAATTGGTGAAGTTTTCACATTCACCGAATTTGAGTTTTCCGAGTATGGATGCAAGCGACGAGCCGAGTTCGAGTATACATTGCACACTCTGCTCGCATGAATTTTTCGAGTATCTTACATCCCTAGTGGAAATATCAATTTTGGGAATTTAACGGGAAGGCACGCCAGACCCGTTGAATTTACAAGAGCCACTTTATCTAGCTGTGCCTCAGTCCGCATGGTACATTAGTGATTAGTCGCTCCTGGAGTGACTAAAGGTATGTCTGCTAATATTTTTTTGCTATTTTTGCCCACGTAACTAGCCAATAAATAATTTTTTATTTTTCCCAAGCTATGTTGTGTTTGCTTGCTGTCCCTGTGAGTTTCGAAAAATCCAAAATGGCGGCCATTGTATCACGTGGCGACTCTCCGGATTTGGATTTTGACGATGCGCATTGGGGACTGCCACTCGTACCGAAAGCAAGTTGGGACCAATTTTGCTTTCTGCAAGAGAAGTTGAAAAGTGTTTTGACGAACGATCACATAAACGGGAAGAGGTATATTAAAAACCACAACAAAAACGCTATATTGCTGGGAAAGCGGTGTGCTTAGGCGCGGGGGTGACTGACAGATACGTTACGAAATTACAGTTATCGAAGGGCACAAGCTCATTTACCTAAAAATGCTTGGAAAATATTCCTGAATGGTGGAATCTGAAGAAGATGGTTTTGAGGAAGCAAAAGAGCATTTTATTAACTTTCCAGCAAGGTGTTAACGCAAGCAGAAGAGAACATTTTGAAACTTGATCTTAAATTCATCCCGGTTTAACTGAGCTTTGATGGGGATGGACGTGCGAATTTCGTGGCTGATGTCATTGTCCAGGGACTTCTGGTTGGACTCGCATGGTGCACGGATGTTAGGCCACAATTACAGCGAGTTGCCTTGACCACACCACCCGAGAAAAGCCTGACTCTCACTGGGGAATAAACTGAAGCACTGAGAAAATCGCGCTGAGATGACTGCACGGTTATTTGCAAGGCCAACAAGGCAAACGTGACCAGGGCTCGACTTAACCCCAAAATATTGATTAGCAAAACTGCGATGCAAAATGAAACTTTTATAGCAGATTCTGAATTTTGATTAGCAGTTTTTGTTTTATTTACTTCTTAAAAACAAATAGGCCTAGGCATAACACATGTTTTTACTTTTTATTTTCTCAACAGACAGAACCTTCCAAAGCTCTCGTTGTGTTCATGGAAAATTTTTTAAATTCTGTCTATTTATTTTTAATTTCAATTATATAATATTTTTGGGCAGTTACCATTAACATTCCTACAGCTTCAAGACATTTGTGGCAGTTTTGCACAATCGTTGCGAATCGTTAGGGTTGTCACTGGGCCATGCATTGGACTAGTGGCACCGGGAAGAGCTCTCTTCCAAAACCCATTTTCTCCCACCGTCTCCCCTATGGTCGTTCCTGCTACATGGGCTAGGCCTATATCCACTCAATGCTGCTATTAAAACAGGGACGTCCCTGATTAAAACGACTGACTTTGACTGCTTTTTTTTCGCGCTTAAACGAAACTCAAACCACATATGTTAATCACTTGCTGTTCTCATGCGGAGTAGCTAACATTTTGCGTCGCAGCTTTGCGACACAAAATAAAAATTGAATAGCAAAACAACAATAATGCATCGCAAAGTGCGATGCGATACTGCTTAAGTCGAACCCTGAACGTGACTATGGTTGTAAACCGAGGGGAGTATGAAGAAAAAGTGTTGGAGGAAATACTGTGATCCTGAATGTATACAGAGGTTGAGAATTTGGGAAATACCCACTGCTAGATGTGGAGTACAGCCTGAAAAGACTGAACAGGGAGTGTTTTCTAATGAAGGACGAGCTTGAACACCTAGACCTCCACAGAGACTGCCCAGTCGCTTTGCCCAAATAAACTGCATAAAGAAGTGAAACCCTTCTGCATTATCACTTTGGCGAAAAGAGGCCCAGCCCAGAGGTTGAACTGAAAGGCGGCGAAGCCCTTAGACAAGTATATTGAATTGATAGCTCCAATCAATTCAGGCACATCAGGGAACTCCTCGAGCAAGTTAGCTGCATTCAAGTGGAGGCAGGTGAAGTGCTTGTTTCCTATGATGTGACTAAACTTAGATCTTCTCAACCCTCGCACATAGGTTGATGTTGCGTGAGTCTGCAAAGATAATGAAGGTACTGCGAAGCGTGTGGGAGAGAGACAAGGCACTTTTCAACGTACTGCTGGCTTCAATTTACGTTGACTTCGATGGCCAAACCTTCAGGCAGGTGAGCAGAGCGCCTATGGGGTATTACAGGTCACCCGCTATCTCCAAGCTTGTGATGCAACATTTCAACAAATTTGTGCTGATGATGCGACCAGAAGTTAAGCAATGGCGACAATTTGTCGATGACATACTTGCAATCCTGAAGATAGGGGATTTAGATGAAATGTTGAGGTTGATGAATGAATGGAAGCAGGAGCTCAATTTCACAGCTGAGTAGGTGACAGAAGGAAAAATTCCTTTTTTGGATGTAATTTTGGACAGCCAAGGGTGATCTCCTGTACAGCCCCAACACAAAAACTACAGTTTCGGGTATGGGCATCCCATACTCGTCAAGCCACCCAAAAGGACAATTGCGGGCAGTGGCAAGAAATGAGTTTGTCTGACTCTCTCACAATTCCGAGAATAAGGAGGTAGCCAAGATGTATCTGGACCTAGCCAAGGGGAGATTTGAGCCTCAGGTACAGGAACATCGAAGAGTAGGCATTACATACCTTGAAGAATAAAGTGAGAAGGTCCAGCGAATCCTGAGAGAAAAAGGAATCCAGACGTATTTTCTAAGTGGTGAAGGCATCACGTCTAATCTCATGAAGGGAAACAAGTATGGCGTCACATAAAGTAGATATAGAGAGTGTGAGAAAGAAGTCATCTCCATTTTGAAAATAAAAAAAAAAGGAATGAGTGTACAGTGTGCCATGTGGATACTCTGATCCTGTATACATCTGTGAGAGGAGAGTCAAAATTAAAAACTGAAAGGCAACATTAGGGTGCGTGAGTCTCGAAAGTTTCGAGTTCGAGTCGAATTTCTTATCTGCTCAAACTCGACTCGATTTATCCCAACCAAACTCGAATCCGGTAAAAATGCGATAACTACGCCAATTTTTGACCGATTTTGACATTCATATATACCAAATTCATCGTCTCAATGAAATCTTTACGGTGGTGCAAATCAAAAACTACTAGCTCAAACCATTTTAAAGTTATATCCTAAAAACTGGAAAACTAGTTGTAGACATTGACCTGAACAGTCCGTTAAGCTGCATCTTAGTTGTTATTCACTAACAAATAAAAATTCACTTGCAAAATAAGTGTGTTCACCAAATTCTCGAACTCGGTTCGTTACTCGATTCTTCTGTTGCAAACTTGGCACGACTCGAATTATAATTATTCTACTCGCACGCCCGTAGGCAATATGGCTGACAGTACGACCAGAAAGGAAGAAAACTGCGTCGTGGAACACCACATGAACACTGGAGACAGGATTGCTTGGGAGGACACATGAACCCTCATTGTCTCAAATTCCAACTGGGATAAACATCTTTGCCGATTGGAATCGTTAGCCATCCAGGCTCACGAAAAAAGTGGCAGAACCCTAATGAACATTCAGGCACCTTCCATCCCTGGCATATCTTTCCGATTCGTGAAGATCTTTCTGATTCTATGATTTAAATCATAAAAGTGGCAACTGATCAGATGTAATACAGAGAACAAAAATACGAACACAGGACGCCTGAAGAAGACTGTAGGAACTACAACTAAAATCTACCTTCTAAGCAGTCAAAAATTTGCAGAATTACCGTTGTAGTATTTACTTTCGAGAATGAGCATAAACAACAAACAGTTTAGTGACAGGTTTGGAAATTTTTATTGTAGCACCAAAATAAATGCGCTCAATCTCACAACGGGAAGAAATTCTGTCAATTTTCCGCAAAATTTACGTGAAGTACGTCTCCCAACTATCTTAACCAGGCTCTATTTTGAGGTTTTACTGCTGCTTTGAATCACATCAGTCTGTTTGTTTAACTAAGAACCGCGCGGCGGCTGTGGCCTTCAATGTTGGTTGGTCGGTCGGTGGCCTTTGTTGGTCAGGCTGTGGCCATGGCCTTCGTTGTTGGTCGTGCCGTTTCCATTCGGTTGCAAGGCTGGTGGGGAGGTCGGCTCTTGCCAGGTATTGGCTTGCAGGTGTAGAAGGTGCCTGGATATTCATGAGGTCGTAATTCTCTCTCTTATGTGCCTGTATATCCAAGGATTCTAAGCCTCTTAAATGATGATTTCTCTTCGAATTTGACACAATCAGGGTCTCAGTATTCTCCCAGTCTATTCTGTGGTTAGTACCCATGTGATGGCTTTTCTTCCCTTTGTCAGATTGTGCGTATTTATTTTGGTGCTTCGATTTTCCGAACTCTCTCAGTATAATGTGTTTACTTATTTCCAAAATCTTTATTAAATACTGTAATGCTCCTTGCAGTGAATCTTGGTCACATTGATCATTTTGTATTTGCATACATATATCCTCTAAACTTATATATTGCATTCTTTCTGGGTTTTTCTAGAAAAAAGATTTTAAATCTGGAAGCTTTTATATAGTTTTTGTTGTGAAGCCAAGTGATTATGACTGTACCGGATTTCAAGAAATTTTACACCCAGGTAATAAAGAGTATCATTGCCACTGGCACTGACTTAAAATTAATTTTAATATTAAATATTTTGCAACAAGGTTACTCGCTATTTTTGTGTGCCATTAAAGAATAGTAAATACATGATGTTTCTGAAGTCGAGTGGTTCCTAAGTTCTTGTTGTTTCAATCTTTTAGCGTCATCTCTCCCTGATCGCACGAAACGACTAAGTGTAGTAGTCCAAGCAAAAATAAGTGGTAAGTTTAAGACTTCCTACTGGTGTTGTGCTACACAAGTTTATAGAGACTATAAATTCAGAATGTATTGTGGTTTATTGCATGCTGGCTGCGAGTTGGCCACATAATGCCAACACGGGCCCAGACTAGCCGTAGAGCCCAGGTACTATTGGCACTTGGACCCTTTCACAATGTGGTATGGGGACAATTTAGTTCGTTGCAAGTGAAATTTTTGTTCTTGTTGAATTGTTTTTTTTTTCGTTGAAATTTCCTGGGTGGTCTAAAGTATGGTCCGTCTTCAGATCATTTCATAGCTGGTTTTAAGCACCTAGATTGTAATTTGAAAATGTTAAATCTTCCCCCTCCTCCTCCCCACTGTTGTGGGTTGTGTTTGGAGGCGTCTTAAAAAAGTCATTGGACCCTAGAACTGTCATTCTGGGAGTAGAACATACCAGTGCACTGCAGAATGTGAGATGAGCAGTACTACACCTATTTGGAATTTATCTCTATGTGCGTTGTGTAAAGATGTTGATTAATGCATTTAACTTTGAAACCAGTGAGTTAACTTTTTTTTTATTACCATATTTGTGCTAAAATTCTAGTACTTTCTTGCATTTGTTCCAGAGAAAAACTTCTTACTTGCTACCATTGGTGCTGTTGTAGTCTTCATACTATTTTACATTTTCTCTATTACGATTTCTGTGTTTTATTTTATCAAGTAAGTCAATGTTATGGTAGGATACGACTAAATGACATAAAGCCTTAAATGAACAACTTTTAAAGTTATAAACATCTGATCTCGTTATTTTTTTACAGAGACAGAAGACAAAACGGAGGTTGTGATGATGCGAATCTACCACCAATGGAAAGTGAGTTGCTACATTCGTTGGTTTTAAATTCATAGCTCACGTTGTTACTGTACGATTTCTTAAGCTCGACAGGCTCACTTAGTACGTCTGACTTTTTTTTTTATTTGATCCTCTCGGTACTAGGCTTGCCATACCAACCATCTGCATTCAAGGGAGAAATCATGGGAAAAAATCTGTATTGTTTAAAACTTTATTTTTTTATTCCCGTTGCAAATCAATGATGGAATTTTAAAAAAAAATGTGCTTACTGTAGTAATAATAATAATAATAATAAAATAAACTTAAATAAGCTGTAATGGTAAAGTAAAAAAAAAAAAAAAATGATGCCTAGTGAACAATCGGTCAAAAAATCAGTCTTAGGTTGGAAGCAAATCTTGCAGTGGACTGACCTATTGATTATCTAAATAGAAATATCTGACAACTTCATTTGTCTAGGTTTCGATAATTTTTGCTGTGCTGCCAAGCCACGGATTGATTTTATTAAAATTACTGTTGTTCTAGTTAGGTGGCTTCTGGTTGGTTTTCGTACAAACGTAATTCAAGCCTGTCATATGCTGCCGAGCGAAAAGGGCCAGCAATAGAAGCTACCTTGTCATCCTTATTACTATTTTCAAAATCTTTGTTGTTTTCTTCCTCGTTAATGTGCCGTTAATGTATTTCACCAGTGTTAAGTTAGTGTTGTACCATCACGTGGGTTTCTCGGGTAGCAGAGTGTGGGCTTCGATTTCTTGCTCGGGCCTCTTAAGACTATCATCAGTTGGTTAATGCGACGCAGGTTTTACCCAGCTCCCGATTGTCCTCTAGAGGACCGTTGTCTGTAGAATCTGTACAAACATTCCCATGAAATGAAGTGAGACACAATTTGGTCTTGAAAGTCTGTCCAATCCGGTTTGTTCTTCCTTGGACTACACCAATAGTGGAAAACTGGGAACGAGTGTACACATGGAAGATGCACATGCGGGTCCTCCAGCAGTAGAACCACGTGAGGTCCTGTGTCATTTGTCGTTTCATTATCCAAAAGCAGTTGGTATCCCGGATCGTCGGCATTGGTAACCAGCCATTGCTGCACATTGTCGCTGATTGTTTCACATTCCGGAAATACCGTGAAAAAATAGACTATATTATACAGTACAGCGAAAGCTAAAAGCTTGTTGCCGGCAGCCATAAGAAACTTATGGGTGGAATACATATTTGTCAAGGCGATTTTTGAAAGTGCCTACAGTTCCACAATTAGTGAGGATTTTGCAATCCAGACCGTTCCAGTCGTTAATAGTCTTAACAGAGAAGAAGTTCTTTCGGACATCCAGTCGAACAGAAGGCTTCATAATCTTGAGTTGATGTCCCCTCGTCCTGCTTCCAGTGCACAGCTTGAAATATTTTTCTTCGGTATCTCTGTCAAACAATTTAAAGGTTTCAACAAGGGAACCACGAGTATGCCTTTTGGCCATGGTAGTCAAACCCAAAACACGGTAGCGCTCCGGGTAGCATAGGTTACCATATTTGGTGAGCCATTTGGTTGCTCTTCTCTGTACCCTCTTAAGCAGCTCTGTATCCTTTTGTAGCCATGGCAACCAGCACAAGTTTGCGTATTCAACATTTGGGTGAATAATTCCCTTGTAAAGGAGATTGAAAGAGTCGGTATCGAGTTTTGGTAGACTCCTACCAATCTGTCCTATTGCCCTAAAGGCATTAGCAGCAGCATTTGCACACTGTTTAGAAACGCTTAAGGTCTCATTGACCTAAATTCCTAGGTCTTTTTCTTCAGTGACAGTGTGTAAGGTTTCACCATTAATTGAATAGTTATATCTTGGGTTATTAAAGCCAATGTGCAGAACATGGCATTTAGCAGGGTTAAGTTTTAGTTTCAGGGCTTTGCAATTGGCTTCAGGTGTGCAAATATCGCCCTGAAGAATAGCACGGTCCATGATGGTAGAGATAGCTTTATATAACTTGATATCCACAAATTTAGGAGCACTGGATAAAATATTTTGTGTGACTTTGTTCATGTAAAGTTCAAAAATCTTTGGTCCCAGTGCAGTACCTTGAGCAAGTCCAATTTTCACCTCCAGCCAGTCAGAATGGTAACCATCTACAACAACTCTTTGTTTGCGTCCAGAGAAAAAAGTAATTGATAATTTCAGAAGACAAACCAATATCCAGCAGAATGTTAATGAGGACTTCGTAATCAATGCTTCCAAAGGATCACTGATATCAGTGTAGACAACATCAACTGGTACACCCTTGGCAGTCCATACATTACGTGCTTCCAAAAGGTTTGTAGTGCAATATTTACCTTTAGCAAATCCATATTGATCTGGGTCAGTAAAGCCAAGTTCTTCGAGTTTTTCGATCAGACTCTTAACAGCCCTTTCACAAACCTTTGCAGCAACGCTAGTTAGGCTTATAGGCCTGTAGTTGGCTGGATCAGTCTTGGAGCCTTTCTTCTGGATTGGACTAATATTAGCGAGCAAGTCTTCCGGTTCTCCTATCCGAAGGTCGGGCTGTCCACGCCATTGGCAGTAACATCATCTGCAGCCTTGTTCTCTGACAGCGACAGGCAAAGTGTATTCAAACTGCAACAGAGTGTTTCATGTTGTATTTCGGTCCAAGGTTTGTCTAATATGTAAGTGCAGGCGTCTATATTGTTAATCTTTTTCCCAAATTGGATAACGATTTCTAAACTGTTCATACTGTGAAAGCTCAAATTCCTAAAAATTCTTACAAAGTATGTTTTCTCCCACTTTGACAACTAATGCTGTATATTGGATCTCATTGCCCGTTTTGTATTTTCGTTACGTATTATGCATTGACATATGTATGCGTAATGGGTTCGCAAGAGCCTCGGGAAGTTTTCCGTTACGTTTTCACGAAAAAATAAAATTCTAAATTCTAAAACCGTCGCAAGTCTTGGAAATTTTCGAAAACCTGCAGCTGAGTTCATCAGGCACAAAGGTTTTAAAGTAAGGATTCCCTACATCACAACAACAAGCTTGTTTACATTAGCTTTTTCAAATTTTGCCATGCATGTAACCTCCCTATGTTGTCGTCATGCTACTGGAGGCTACGCTGCCCGCAAAATTTGAAAATCGGGGGTGGGGGGGGGCATCGGGGAAGCCTTGCCGCCCCTGTCGGGGAGTAACCGAGATTGTCGTCGGGGAACAGCCGGAAGACTGAGTCCACACAACGACATAAAATTCGTAACAATTTGGGGAGGAAACGCTCAAAATAGAGTTTGCCGTTTTGCTTCAGTAGTCCTCATCACCTCCATATTTAAGAGCTATCATAGTTAATGCAGAAACGTTAACTAAATATGTACAAAACAAAAGTTGTTAAGAAGTCTAGTTAAGTTTTCGTCATTTGAATTCGTGATACCAAGAACTGAGCGAAAATCGTGTACAGTAAGTGGCTAAACTGAAAATTGATTTGCTGCGTTAGACCGTCAACTCCATGATTTGACAGGCATCTTAGTTATGAGACATGTTTGGGATGCCAATGTCTTACCAGTTATTTCTAAAAGGAGAAGGCCCGATTTTAAAAGCCCAACGCACAACACGAATGACGGCCTACTGTGTGTTCTTGTTATGGTTAAATATTTTTCAAACCTAAATTATTCAGTGTTAGTTAATGCTAATTTAATAATATTAAAATAAATTGATTCATCAGTTAATTTAATTTGTAAATAAAATGTGTAAAAAAAAACAGAATTTTGGTCACAATTAGGTTTTTACGACCTCTCATGCTAAAGAATGTTTACGAAAAACATCCGACATTTGCTTAACAATGTGGTGCAAACGTGTCTCGGAAAGCCCAAAATAGGTCCTCAAATAGCGTAAAATGCTTCATCTTCCGGGGCTCTGCCCCGGACCCCGCTGGGGGAGCTTACAGCGCTCCCCCACACCCCCTAGCTGGTTTCGGCGGGCCCCTGCTAAAGTAGTAAAAATATAAACAAAAAATGATCGTTTTCTTTGCCCCCCTGTCGGGGAATCATTGCCCCCCTATCTGGAATTGGCTGGCGCCACTACTGGTTGGCCGTTGCATAGATTAGCGCTGTTGTGTTTCCAGGCAGACTCAAACAACATGTTGCTGTCGTCCGATTTTTCACTGGTACAGTGTGAGGATGAGCCAGCGCATTATCGAACAGCAAAACGACACGATATGGGAAGACCCACTTAGTGAACATAATTGTCCATTCTGCAATTTTTTAGACATATATTACACAGGATGAGGCCATGCTGCAACGTTTATAAAACACCTTGGATTTTTCGATTTTTCCAGCACTGTTAAAGGAAGACGATGTGTTGTGCTAGCCTCACTGCACGCTAAAATGGCAAACCGCTCTTTTCGTCGTTTGCATCTTGGTGCTGTTACTTCCTTCATGCTAACTTAATGTTTTTCGTTTGCAGAGCTTACAAATATTTGTAAGCCAGTTTCATCACACTTAGGCTACGAAAAAATAATTAGTTGTTTCTCAGGCCCTGCCTGGTGGTCAAATTTGGCCCTTGTCGATGCTTTTTATTTGCTAGTTCAAGCTAAATTTATTACCGTTACAAGGAAAAGCAATTCAGTTAGCTGAAAATAAGTATTATTTAGCCCAAATTAACCACTTTCAGCTCCGTAAAATTAAGTATTTTGCAAGTTTTTCCGTAAAATTAAAATGCAAGTGTTTTGAGCAGTTGAAAGTAAGACTTGAGTTACTTCCAATAAAATAAAAAATTAAATAAAAAGCCTGGTGGCCTGGTTACTTTTTGAATGAAAATACCAGAGAAACAAACTTATTTCTTTTCACGGCCTTATAAATTTGCTCGTTTGACGGCTGAGCTTTGTCCATCAACTATCATGGACTCAGTGACAATGCTGCCTCTTGCCTTGTTCTCTGCGGCGGATGTCCTTGCATGTGGAACTCCAATCTGAGTTCGTTGTCAGTTCGCGGACTGCCACCTAGCAGCACCTCAAGCTTGCCAGATTGCCAACAATTGGCCAAGAAATGAGAGTGGACGGAAACAAACAGACAGTGACAACTTGCTGAGCCTGAGTGAAACTAAACAAAGGTGTGAAGGAGGTAATGAGGTGAGAATAATGTGACTTAAGTTGAACAGTGACTTCAGTGATTCATTGCTGTGGCACGAGGCAGTAACACAATAGTTTAAGTTTGATTTTAAAAGGGTCAGCTGATTCTACATAACTTAACGAAGATTATCCTTGGATAATAACAATTAAAACAAGTACAGAGCACCCACCATCGTGAGTTGAAAACCTATCAAATAGGTGAAAATGTTTGGTATCGTGACTTTTCAACGACAAATGACAGGCTATGGTCAGTCGGTATGGTTAACCAAAAATGTGAAAATCAGTCCTATACTATCGTTGATACTAACGGTAATACGATTCGCAAACATCGCGAACAGCTAAGGTTACATACCGCGGAAAATGATTATCCAGAACAGCCTCCAACGCACTTGTTTCTACGGCGAAAAGCAGTAATTCCTCCATGCATAATGAGCAAGATCACTCAAATTTCAAATGCATGTCTTTTGGCGGCAAACAACGTGAAAAGCCAAGTTTCGCTGACGTAGTTCCTGAGCGTCGATCTCTCGGCCAATCCAGAAAGTCAATTTCTGTTACTGAGGGAAAAATTCCACCAATCCAACGGCTTGAAAAATCACCTGAGAATTTACATCGCAAGTCACCAGGTGGCAGGAAATCTCCAGCGAAATTACCCCACACACACGAAGTGGATGAGTCTGCTAACGTAAATAACCAATCACCTTTGGCTACTACCAGCGCCCCTTTTGAAGGAAATTCTAAGCCAGAAAGGTCGCAATCTCCATCTATTATTACGTCACCATCCACTAAGCAATCACCACCGAAGCCAGGTCAAAAAAGCGAAACCGAATCCCAATAAACGCAAAGTTGTGCTTTCACCAACACAGGTTGATATTGCAGCGCAGCTTCAAAATGCTCATCGTTCAAAGAGACTGCGTAGAGCTCCAGACAAGCTCAATTTGTAGTTTTCTTTGCAAAATTACCATTTGGCTACAACTTCTTCGTTTTTTTTTTGTTGTAATCCGTTATATATGAATTAAATGATAGTTCTTTTTAAACTGTAGCGAGTAACGCTAAAACGTTTTGTCCCCTAGTTATTCGTGCAGAGAATCGGCTCTGTTAATTTTAAAAATGTCCACCTTTAAAATTAGGTAAAAATGTAAGTGTATTTTGTTGTTCGTGTGAAAAAATGATTTCACGATTTTATCTTTTTTGTATCTTTTTGTCTTTTCATGTACCTAAACACTTCTGACATCGGAACAAAAAATTGCTTGGAGCCGCAATTCCCACTCCGGTGAAGCCTAATCCAAAGAAACTAATTTGGCACCGAATTCTCAATGCCAGATGTTTGTCCACAGCAACGCTGTAGCGTTTCAGCTGCAGAAATGGTTGCTGCAAAAAGAAAATTAACCAAAAAAGGCTACGAAAATTAAAACAACATTGAAATTTATTGTAAAATTGCTCCAGAAACCAAAACAGAAATTTAAAACTTCAAATAAAAAAGTTTATTAATGTTTAATTTTTTGCTTAATCATGTACATCTTCAGTTCTTTATTTTGTAAAACAGCTTTCAAAAATAGTGTTTAGTTTTCCTCGAAAGCGAAAAATTATGTATCTTTCTTTAAAAATAGGTAGTGCACTAAAAAATACATCTTGCCTTCGTAATTATGATTTTATTTCCAGCTAGGCTTAGATTATTTTTTTTTTCTGTTTTTTTTTCCGCTCGCTGCATTGTGGAGTCGTCACTTGTGTGCTCCACAATGGCAGCCATCAATTTTATGTCTATATGTTAACCCTACCAAGATAACCCTTTAACCACTAAATAGGCTGTTCCATAATTGTATATTGTCTTAAGTGTATCACATGACTTCCCTGTATTTAAAGAGCAGTAAACAGGAAGTTCGCTGTCTTATCAGCTGTAGCCTACACTCTGGTAGTCCGTGTTGTTTATTACGATTGGTGCCCACGCTGGACTAAGGTGTGTCCCCGCCTAGGACATCACAGTTGGCGACGAGTCCGGTACCTTTGGTAATCTTTAAAAACTTAAGCTTAAACTGATAGGTCTTCAACCACATCTTTGCTCCATATTTGTGGTAAGTTGCAAATTTTTTTCATTTTGGCAATGAAAATTAGTGCTCTGAATTCCTATCAGAGTTTAAACTTTTTCAAACAGTGTTATTTTGACGTGGTAGTGCTGTGTGGTACGAAATGATAACAGTTAAATTTAGTACCTTAACAACTTGAACCGAAGTGGGCAATTGGATTTATTATGGTTAATTTTACCTTGGCAGTGTTCTAGAGCGACGGACTGGCGTGTCCGCACAGGCAGTATTATAAACCTGAAGGTTCGAAAAATGCGCTGCTAAATTAACCCTTGTAAATTCGATTGTGCCATTGCCCATATTCGGGCTAGTGTGTGCCGGTGTAAAATTTAACACCGTAGGTTTATGCTCAAACTTAGTGAAATCTGGTCTGTGCTGAGGCTTAGGCCAGAAGTGTTGTTTTGTAAAACGTTGCAAATGGTGAACGTAAAACATTTTTTCAAAGCCTAGTCCCTTTAAATTTAACTTGTAGGCAGTTAATTTATACAACTAGGTAGGCTACAGTCAAGCTTGATTTATTTCTGTGTTTAAATAAGTGACCGGTAGTCTTGAGTGCTCCAGTTTAATCCTTGCATGTTAAACAGGATTGTAATTAAATTTAATTAAATTTAATTTTGTAGGCTTATGCCAAAGACGGGTGTCGGTAGCAAACCACCTGTAACTGCTAAAGTTAGCAGTGAAAGTGAAACTGAAAATAATTCAGTAGTGAACGCAAGCGTTAATGAAGCTAGTTCTAATTTAAATCTAAATTTTGAATCTAGTGATAGTGAAGACGACGTCAACATGGGTTCGTCTAAAACCGCTGGTTTATTTTTGGAATTCGATTGCGAGTCTGACACATGGGAGAAATACTCCAGCCGAATTCGTTACTTTTTTTTAGCTAAAGAAATACCAGCAACCAAGCAAGTTAATTTTCTAATGGCATCTGTAGGCCAGAAAATGTTTGATAGAATTCTTAATATCCTCTCACCTGATTTGCCCGACTCATTAACATTTGATGAGCTCGTTAAAAAAGTTTTAGACGACATTGAGCCAGTGCCCTCAGTGGTATCTGAGCGTGTTAAATTCTTTAGAAGATCGCAAAAATCAGATGAGAGTATCGGGAAATATTTAGCTGCCTTAAAGCTAATGACGAAGTATTGTGATTTCGCAAAAAATAAAGACAATATACAATTATGGAACAGCCTATTTAGTGGTTAAAGGGTTATCTTGGTAGGGTTAACATATAGACATGAAATTGATGGCTACCATTGTGGAGCACACAAGTGACGACTCCACAAAATTCCAGCCTTGAAAACTCTGCAGCTATCCATTACTCGCCTTAAAAGCAGACGGAACATCTTAACCCATAACTGCCTGAAAAAACTTTCAGACCCTTTTTTTTTAGTTGGGTCCGTTCTCGGATTCGAACCGGCATTCTCTTGGGTTGGAGCCGACGACGCTGACGACTGGGCTGTGATTGCTCGCTTTGCTCAGGGTTCCCGGGGCCCCCTCACAAAGCTCGCGCTGGGACTTAGTTTTTCGCTGTTATACGTTGAAGGCGTACGTTCGTATCTAGGCGGCTACGGGTTAATTTTGTGTACATTTCGTTGGTTTTACTATGATCATTGGACCTGAAATTGTGAATTTGTTGATGCCTTTGCTGAATAAGCCACTCGTATACGGTCATAAGCAGAGCCTGTTCATAACATGCTGGCTTCATAGCCTTTTGGTGAAAGTTGTCGTCAGTGCTGTCATTTGTACAGTGAACTCCATCACGTTGTCGGCTTGGTTTCTTTGTATCAGTTATCATAGATATTCCGTATAAAGATAAAGATGATGCAGTCTCTCCGTTCTTCAATCTTTCAATGATTCTTAATTTATCCTGAATAGATAAAACAGTGCGCTTCGTTTGAGAGCCATCCCAGCAATGTTATTTGCTGTGAAAAAGCAAATTTCCAGGGTAAGAAAAATTAGCCCTAGCCCATGTAACCGCCACAAATACTCATTGTGGTTCCCAAAAGGGGAGCGCGAGTGAATGCTAAAAATAGCAGCCAGCGCGCACATGGCTGTTATTTTTAGCATCCATTTACGCTCCCCTCTCAGGCTCGTGCATGTGGCAGCTAAATTTGATCATGATTGGCAGGTTTCCTTGACCAAGGGCAATTCGGATAATTGAGGTGCTCCAGGGCTCGAATTGTCTTAGAAAAATTGCATAGCAGAAATGCGATACAAAATGCAAATTTGCGTAGCAGTCACGAAAAAATGTTTAGCAACTTTTAAAGAATAATTTATTTAGTAAAAAAGAATACAAAAAGTTTACTTTATTTGAAACAATAGCCATTTTTGTTTCACTTTTACTTTGCTGCACGCACAAATGCTTGGTCAAGATTATGGCATCCGATGCATGTTAAGACTATTCTGACCCGTGTTTGAAACGAAAGCACCACCAACTAAATACCGAAGGTGATGGTAGACCAATGATTTCCCAGAATCCATGTGCGGCGCTTGGCCTGCCTATAAAGTAGGAGGGATAGCATCTCAGTGTCAGCCAACACGATCATGACTACGCTGTTATGTTGTCTCGTTTAATACAGTTGCATCGCTAAACTGCGATACAATATTTAATTTTGCATCGCTAAAGTTTAAATTTGTGGTGCAAATTGCGATGCGATACCGCTCATTTCGAGCCCTGGTGCTCGGATAATCAGGGTTCGGGTAACTGAGGTTTTACTGTAACCGGCTGAATTTTAGGCTGAATACTAGATACGCTAATTGCCAAATGTACATTGTGCCAACCTGCTCTGAGTAGTCTTCATTCTAACATTCAATAACGAAAGTGTGGTTTTATTGACATTTTTAGCTAAGCATTGAGGCATTGCATTTAAGATTTATAGCTTTTCCGTATTGGAACATTGGAACACATTTGGGACATTTACACATTTCTAAATATAATTTATGGTTTCAGTTGAACGAGAACGGCCACTGCAGTCCCTTACTAATGGAGGTGAAGCATCGTATGGGACTTTATCTCGTGAGTATTGTAAATGGTGTATGGTGTTGTCTATGGTGTATTAATTGGTGGTTTGATTTTTTTTTATGAAGTGCCTTAATTAGCGTTATTTATCCTTTCCATAAAGCTACTCGTGGTGCCAAAATACTTCCAAGACCTGTTAAATCCATTAATGCTGGAACTGACAGCGACGGTGAAGATGGCGAGTTAGATAGTTCCGTTGATGAAGATGACATTGATATGCTGCAAGATGCCGACTCAGATAAAAATATTTTGAGAACTAAGGTAACTATTAAATTTTGTGCTGATCAAGTATTACAGATAAACCAAATAGACAAATCTTGAACTCTTTTAACACCAATATTACCTATCGTACTATCTATTACGCATACTAGAACACTGGGCTGTTTAAGCTGGGTTATCAAGTTGTGTTTTAAAGCTGTTTAAGCTGGGTGTTGTGATTACAGTGAAACCTCGCAACATTATTCAACAGTTTTATAAAAATTTCGTTTTAATGTTAGAGCAAAAGGCAAAATTTTGATACTTATTACAGGATGTGATGAGGGTGTGCTGATCCTTAGGCAGCACGGTTTTCACACCTATTTGAAGAATGTTGAAGGTCTGAGGAAGCTGATTTCTAGGAGGGAGCAACCCGATAGCAAAGAGTGAGACACAACAGTTCAAAGACGAGGCGTGTATGGGAGTTGTTGGAGGCTGTGAGCTATGAACTCTGCAAGAAGCTTAACTGTCAGCGGGAGTTGGAGGGAGATGAATCGAGCAGACAGCCCTATAATACTGGAGGATATGAGGACAGCCAAATTTGATTTCGTTGGTAACAAAAATGAAGGAAGATGTTGTAGGAAGTCCCAATAATCCTTGAAGCCTGATGAAGCAACTGTATGGGATCAAAAATTTGCAAGACAAAGTGCTTGTCTGTGTTGAGAAAGTGTGCCGACGTTTTTATTTTGGTAATTGTTTAACCCTTTCACTAGTGAGTTAAAAAAAAAGGTCGGCGCCGAGGAAGGGAGTTTTTTTTCCCCCGTCACCCATGGAGTGAGGCACAAACGAAAAATTTATTCTTGCGAAAAATATTCGACACAATGATTTGAAACTTACTACGTACACGCAACAGATATTCATTAAGGTGCACAGAAAAAATCAGATAAATGGCTTTAATAGTTTTGGAGAACCATTCTTTTAAATTACGGGCGGTAATGAACAAAAATTGAAAATCTCCCGTGTTGCGAAAACGCGTCCGTAAGTTGCCATTAGTTAGGCTAAAATTCGTTGTTCCCACCTGATGCGCGATAGTGTGAAGATTTATCGGCTCCTTTTCCATTTTAGTTTTGCATCGTAGCTGCTGTTTTAATTTTTTAATGTTGTGAAACATCATCTTTTCTCGTTATTTTCAACGACGAACGAAGCACACCCGCTCACGTAAAATCTGAAGCGCGCCATGGCATCCATGTTGAAATCGCGCGTTAACCAATGAGAGCGCACCAAATCAGTCACGTGGTGCCAACTGGCCAAT
>JAHWFP010032229.1:0-18464 GCA_023313725.1 Lithobius niger
ACAACTGTAAAAAACTACACTAATTGATGTTAAAGTGACCATGGTTACAAATTAGTTATACCCGTGGTTTGTTATATTACCTTGACGAATATTGGATTTAAAGCATTGCCTCAGATGCCATCATATTCGGAGTTTGTAGGCATCCTTGGCATGGTGTAAACTTCGTATTATCAAAACGAAGTTTCATTGTTGCAAAACCATGGATGTAACCTATTCTTAAAAGGTATTCTGTAAGGAAAGGTTTGTTACCTTCATTGTAATGTTGTCAGCTGCTGCACATATGCTAAATATCCGATATCCCACAACTACAGCTGAAACTATATAATATGGCCTGAGATTAGTAGCATGATCAGAAATAAAAATATTGCAGCAAGTCGTACAGAAGGAAAAAGACAAGGCTGCTAGAAGGGCTGTTATCATCAAGGAAAACTTCTTTTGCACAGTATCACCCAACTGATATAATAGTTTGTACTGATGATGAATTTGTTCGAGAAATTGTCCTAAATCTCTTGTTCCAAGCTCATGGATATTGTTTATTTCTGTGCTAAGTGAAGTGAAGCACTCAGCACACAAGTTAGCAGTGACAACAAAAAACACATGGGTATATGTAATAATTGCCTGTTTTACAACGTGGTACATTATGTGTAGTATGAAACTGTAACCGTACAGACGACTGTTTACTATAAAATGAACTGACCAATTTAATGCATCAACAAAACTAAAAACAAACGGGCAAATGGTATTTTTTAAATGGAACACTTGTCTATTAACTCGCTTTGCAACTAAATGATTTAAATCTTCTAATAAGTGTAGCAAATGATGCAGTTCTGTTGGATCAATCATGTAAAATAACAAAACAAGAGACGAGGAGGCTATTGGTAGCCCATTCTCAGCATTTATCAGTAACTTGTGAATTTGTCCAAATGTATGTGTTACAGAATAAATCAAATAAATTCTTGCTGCAAAAACAGAAATAATTCCCAACGTCAGTACCGCTTTATATAAAATATTCATTGCCCGTTTAGTACAGTGTGGTATGGTATGTAATTCTGTATGGTGTGGTGTATTTGTATAATAAACTTGGAAATCCCATGTAATAAGGCCCAAAACTTGGCCTAATCTAATAACTGGATGACACAGTTCAAAACAGATTGACTTCTTTCTTGAGATTTCATGCCTTGCAATTGACGGTAATTCAACCATGTGCAATGGAATCACTCTTCGATGCATGGTTGGGGTCTTGCAAATGAAAGTGTGGATGTATAATCAATTTCTACGTATTACGTTTCTTACCTGCAAAAATATCCAGTAAAAGTAAGAAGACAGTAATAGTAAGAGTTTTGTGGTAAATTGATACAAAGAAATCACTTGAACTAATCTTACTTTTAAATTGTACGATTTAAAATATATAAGCTAAGTATAACAATAATAATAATAAATAATAAAATGTTAGGTGCTGGAGCACACAGGTCTGAAAAGGACCCAACAGAGTCGCTAAAATTCAGCCTATAAAAGGGGGAGGGACATGGGGCAGCATTTAGGATGCACGAAAAAAAAAAGAACAGGGCACCACAAGGTTACAGAGCCAGAGGCCCAAATCAATTTTTTTTTTAGAAAAGTAATAAATATAAAAGTGGGGACAATAAGGAATAAATGTGTGGTATATACGGATCCAGAGGCTCTATGTCAACTACTGTAAATGAGTAAAAATAATGCCAAAGAGAGGTATTAAAAATTACAACAATAAAATAATAAAATCGTAGGTTAAGTTTGGAAGCATGCAGTAATGTACCAAAAACCACCGTTGATAAGTGACCAAAAAAAGGTTTCTTAGGGGAAAACGTGTAATAAGAATCAAAAGAGTGGTAAGTGATTTAAAAATAAATGATATAACATAATTATACATAATTATACAATAAAAAAATTAAACACAGCCAGACAAATAATCTGATAAATCCACAGAACGTAATTTGTCCTTGAAAGAATTCAAAGAAACAGCAGTTACCAACTCGCCAGGCAGGTTGTTCCACACTCTAACAACACGATTGGAAAAGAAATATTTCCGGCAGTCACTATTAAAAGTTCCAACTGCAAGCTTCCAAGCGTGGTCACGACTGCGTTTATCGACTCTAAGTTCAAGTAAGTATTACTGTTTTTCCAGACATATCAGTGCATATTTGGACATCAGTCAGAGTAAATGGTTTACTTCTAATACCAAAATATAAAGGAAGGAAAGAAGGGTACAAAAAGAAAGGCGCGCAAAATCATACGTTATTTGTGCCCAGGATTAAAATTATTTAAAACAAAACGGTTAAATCGATGATTAAATCATCAATAAAATCATTGATTTAAATCATTAAAAAAAGGAATTGGTGCAGTAATTACTAACCACTACTTTAATGCTAATAGGAAGAAGTAGAATAGTGAAATTTTTAATGAACCGTAGGAATATTATTTATTGCAAACAGAGTGCGATAAAACATGTCTGACCACTCCAGGTACTAATGCAAAGATGATTTGTGTCATATAATAGTGTCTCCATTGCTGATGTAGAAGGACTAGTTTCGTCATTTTTGACTGGGGTTACTAAACCATTGTTATAACTCGGATAAAATTACCAACTCACTTTTTCGTTGCAAAAAAAAAAAAATACAGTGAAGGAAATAAGCAAAAGTTAATAGCCTATCTGGAACTAATGGGGAAAAAATCAATGGTAATTACTGATGAAGCTGTTTTGAATTTGGAACAGTAGTCTGCTAAACTACTTTCTATATACCGTCGAAAATGTACATTGACTGGAATTTTAGTATTCTCCTTCCCCTAATGCTGTTACTTTAGAGATTAAAGAATTGGAGCCCGCCAGCTTTGCAGCCCAGTGCTCAACTGTTCTGCACACCCCTACGTCCTCTGTATATAAAAGCGTTGCGAGTGACTGACGTAACATCTTTTCTTCTCTACTGTCCGACATGTTCGTACTTGCTGTTCCTCTACTCCTAGAAGGTTAAAAATACCGTGGTCTGAGCTACTGCGTCCCTTCTCCCGTTCGTTCGAAAAATGACTCGTGCCAAGGGCATGCACAGGGAGGCTTCGGCCATGGTTTCCATGCCGCCCCCTTCATCCTCTGAAGTTTTGGTGGAAGACCTTTCACCTCCTATGCCTAGATTCTCCAATCTATCTGCAGCCTGCCATCGTTTGCCTGCTACCAGCTCTTTGTCGACAGGCTCCTATTCAAAATGTCTTTCGCCTGCCGTTCCATCAGCGACCATAGAGGCAAATTTGGAAACGACCACAACATCCCCTGTTCCATGCTCCCAGCTTCTACCTTCAATAACTGATCTTTTTCCGCTTCAATCCAAGCTCTTCAAAGCCAAAGAAACCTACACTCGACTCAAACTTCAGGTCAAGTGCAAGTGGTATGCCAAAAAGCGATGCTTGGTTCGTCCTTCAGAGGAACCTGTTGACCTCTCATTGAGATCTTCATGCCGTTGGTTTAGTCCTCCACCTTCCGTAGGTGATGATCTTCCAAACGAACTCTCCAACCAAATACACTCATGACTGGGTGGCTGCTATTGCTTCTTCCATCAGCCCTTACAAACGACAGCGTTTGTCGCTCGAGGTTCCAAGGCCTTTGCAACATCAAAACTCGCCCATTCGCATTACTTCATCCGCTCTCCCTAGACGACTGTCAATGCCTTATCCTGCGCTTCCCTGTCCATCATGACCGGTCACAGACCCGCACAGTAGTGACTCTGACAGTGCGCCTGAAGATGCCCCATACCCATCGGTCGCTTCTGACGACTTGAATTCCCGACATGCATACTTCGCTGCATCGTTAGCCAACGACCTGGACGTCTCGGAAAACAGTCTCCCCGTCCTTCTTCAGATAGCCGAAGATATCATTCCGACTGTTTTCTCTACAAGCCTTCGTCTCCAGCAACTGATTCTGTCAAAAACCGAGGTCTCCCGAATTGGATTTGGCTTCGGACTTCATGACTGCCTTCCTCGCCAACAAGCGGTTCTCGGACAATTAATGAGCTTGCTAACCACTCTCCTTTGCAATAGCGGCTTGCTCTTGGGAAAAGGCGACCCGGAGAAACTAGACAAGGATGTTCCTCCTCTGCGCCCTGGTCGTGAAACTTCCTTTTTTCGACCATCTGCAAATGGGACTGCAAATTCAAAGAACTTTGACATTTATCCCCATTCGGAATTCCTCACGGCTGAAGTCAAGATGAACTTTGGTACTGCCCTCTTCATTCCAAGACAAGTTTCTGTTCCTTTGTCAGTCCTGAAAGACAATGACCACCTCCTTTGTGAAGGCCTTCATCCTGCTTCACAAGCGAATGACTTAATCACTGAGGCGTACGTGCTCTATACCGCCCCCACTGGAAATCAAGCATCTGGCCTTCCTCATCAACCAGGTGTTTTGCAAGGCCTGTTCCACTACATTTTATTTCATGAACCGGCTCACCAGGGCCCTTTTCAACTCTTCACTCTTCCTTTGGGAGGTTGCCCTCGATGCCGGTTCCAATTTCAATGACTCTACACTTCACAAACTACACAACTAGCCATGTCACGAGTCAAACCCTCTCTTCCGTTGTCTCATTCCGAAACTTGTACCACACCTAAACATTGCTCATAAACCACGACGCCTCGGCCTAAACAGCCACGATTCTTCTCCAAGACTCGGTTTCGCCACTTTCGTGCACCTTTGCAAGAAAGACAAACGACCAATCCAAACTCCCCCCCCCCCCTCAGAAAGCACGCCCTTTTGTAACAAGGGCCCCGGCTGCGGATGAGGCCGGACCCAACGCCGTAGCAAAACTCCCGACCATCGTTCCTTCGGTTCATTCGTCTGCAACCAACTTACCTCCGAAATACAGGACCTACTCTCCAAAGCCAGAATTCAACCAAGCCCGGATCCCCCTCGTCCGGAATTTTACAGTGCCATGTTCCTCTGCCTAAAGAACACTGGTGGCTACAGACTCATATTCAATCTTCGGCCCCTGAACCAACATATTCTGAATTCGAACTTCAAAATGGAAACCTTAAACTCTATTCGTCACTCGCTCCGCAAAGGCGACTGGACGATTTCTATCGATATCGAGGATGCACATCTTATGCGTCTGTCCAGTACCTCTTCTGCTTTATCAACAACAACATGGTTTGCGAATTTCTTTGCCTGCTGTTCGGTCTCAATGTCATCCCATGCATCTTCACGGCCATCCTCAAACTCAAGGACGGCCATTTTAACAATTATTTTAACAATTATTTTGACGGATTACATGGCAACATTACAAAACTAGAACAATTAACAGAACATCGATGCACATCAGACCCACAGGCTTCTGAGGCTGTTTAAGCACCATTCAAGTCCTCATGACGTGCATCACCTATGAAATAACACAAAACCTCCAAAGACTGATTTTGGGTATCAGGTATGAAAAATTGATGTACAGACATGGCATAACGAGCCATATCAGTAAAACGGAGCACAAGTGGTTAGTCAAAACACAGACCTATAATAATTGGCGAAAACATCCATAATTTTGATCTTGAGGATCAGAGTAACATTACAGTACATGATTACTGATCAATATCCAACTTGCTGACATGCATTGATGCAGGAGATTCGTCTTGCAAACACCATAGATCCTTAAACAAGTCTGCCAAATCATAGAGATATGGCGCATCATTAGCTAATGAAACCAACATTTCTTCACCAAGATTTGCTAATTGGAGGGCTTTAATATCTTGCGTACCTAACTGAGCAAAATTTCCTGCCATGACTTCAACTACGGAATCAGGAGTTCCACAGCCAATTCCTCAGCAGTGATTTGCTAAACTATATCAACATTCTCACCGGAATACTCCCTGGGTTGTTAAAGCGCACGTCCATCGCATTGTCACCCAATGGCTCTTGTTGTTGTGTTACATCTGAATAGGTTACGGGGTTTTCCCTCTCCTTCAAATCCTTTCAACCCATCTTGGAGTTAACTGAAGGTCTTGTCATCTCCCAAGCTGGCATAGAATGTGTGCCTGGTGTGTTTTCAATACACACTGTGAAAATTTCAGCAGCAATTCTTGTTGACAGTTTTGACGTAACTCCAGAATGAAGAGTGAAGTGAGCCGCCTGCCCATATGAAACGACTGGCTGTAAATGGTGTCTAACCAGGCCCTTCATGATCGTACCACAACCGACCAGACTGAGTTTTTTTGGCACGTTACCATAGGTGAAAAACACTGATAGAGCCGAAGAGTTGCCTCTGGTGACCGGTACTCCCCAATCGATGAACCTTCGCAACGCATGTTTGTATCATGGATCCATTGCAACTGCGTTTGTGACTGCATTGTCACATGTCATGACAGACATGTGTGGTAACGAGAGCAATGAGGAGGTTGTGTAGGGCAACGAGCAAGACGTGAACGAGGTGTAAGCGGCATGTGTTCTTCCCAAGGCATGTGTATAAATAACTGCCTAGCCATGATTTCCACTAGCTGAGTGGAAAATCAAACAGATCAAAGTCTGATCTAGGTGGTGGTGCATAAGCAGTTGGTGGCGGTGAGAGTGGTAAATCCAAAGGCACCAATAACTCGCCACTACTTCGTGAACAGAACAAGTCCAGGGATTCCCACTCCTGTCTGGAACGTATTGTCAACCATGACAGTCTACGGTTCCTTAAATCTATATCCATAAATTCAAATTAAAAAGGTAGTGACAATGCAACAAACCAGTGTGCAGTGGCAAAACGTACAATAGAAGTGAGGCCAAAGGTGGCAGAGTACTCCAACTTTTAATGTACTGGGAAAAGCGGAATGTGCATGTGGATGATCCCACTGTACCTGCAATTTACTTTCTAGGAAAACCTGTTTACCAACGATGGTCCCTTTAGAATGTAATCCACTGTATGGTACTGCCATGCTCACAGAAATAAATATAGCAGTTCCCTTTAACCCAATTAAGGACCTAATTTTCATGAAATCATCACAACTGGAGTTCTCGGTACTGACTTCACGTATGTAGAAAGTAAAAATAAACTGAAACTAGGCCACAGAAAGGTCCTCCTACTTGCCTCATCTGGAGACAGATAGGTGGGGCTATTTTCCCTACACACACCCAAAGCAAAAACTAACTTTTGGTTCTTAGCAGTTCATAATACAAACACCAATTTAGAGTTAGAGTACCATTTATGTGATAACACCACCTGCGAAGCACGTAAGAAGCAATGATGAATAAAAAGCAATGGGCAAAGTCCAACTGACTAGTCAGTTCATAGGAACCAATTCTCTTATCTAACGTGATGACACGAACATTGCTATACATTTTATCAGGGGGAAAATGGACATTTGTTGTCTAAGGCCCTTCTTATGGAAATATTGTGGACCATGAAGAAATTGGGCATTCCGATTGATCACACGAAATGGCCCCATCACAGTGAATTCTGTACATGTTACTATTTGTGACAAAATCGTTTAAGCGAAAAAGAGGTAATCCATCTCTGTCTGGTCCCCTTTCCAATAAATTATTAATTCCCCCCCCCCCGTCTGCTTTATCTCTGGGATCGTAAGACATGATAGTGCATATCCTGCCCGTGAATATAACAACACAGAAATCCTTCAGACCTATTCGGCATTCCATATATAACCATTCTGCTGCAGCTGTCATTGTAGGTTGAATGTCCTTATCACGTCAATCAAAGTTAAAGACGATGGTGAAGTGACGTCTTGCCTTTCAGCACTCAGTGCTGCTGAAAGCTGAGCATTGTCAGTGCTGTCGAAAATCGTTGCTTGAGAAGTGTCGTATCGGTGGCTTGCATCTAAATCAGCACCGTAAATTATATTATTACAGCAAGGAATCAAAATAAAGGTTATCGTCGCTCATTGGCTTGACTGTACGGCATGCATGCTCTCTCCACTGGCTGGGGTAATAATTCCCGGAAGCCCATTCACTTCAAGACCACTAGTAAGCTCACTGGTAGTAGAATCTGGCAAATGGTCATCTACAGAACAAGCGATGGTGTTGTTCCCATCACCAAAACAACAATTGCTGTCGTGCAACAATGGACGAAGGTGTTGCCTCGGTCGAAAATTGTAGCCATCTTTTCTTGGTGCGTCTTCCACGTCAAAAACATGGAAGCCATTCTCGTAGGGATGGCGCCTATTTTGTCAGGCCCCATCCATATCTTCTTCACACAGGTGGAACAGAAGCAACCACTATACCCTTTCAGCTCTCCAACACTGAAGCATTGTTACGTCATACACACCCGTGTGATGCACCCAAACACACAAATCACTACAGTGAGTACACTCACATGAACATTTAACAAAGTCACAACTGTTACCTTTAAAACATTCAATGCTAACACAAAAAAGAAACCACGCATAGCCAACGTTGAACATGTAGGTGCATTAGGTGCACAACCATTCCTACAACCACCAGAACAGTGTTCCCAACGTGGTGAATACTTGTAACATTAATACAACCTTCGCAGTTAGCCATGTATTGGTTGCTACTGACTTATACTACCTTGACAACGCAGAATGACTGTGTTGCAACGTTTATTATCATTGCAGGTAGACAACACATATGCCAAAATCCTACCTTCCAATACTAGGTACGACGTATCTACTGCAGCGTATGATCAGCTCAGACGATGGATAGTGCAGTTCTCACTGGGAACGGGACAAAACGAGAACAGGAGAAAAATCAATGAACCAGACGCATTTACCAGTGCATGTCAATCAATGAAAAGAAGTAATTCATGACCTGCGTGTGTCTTTGGCTGTAATCAGGTCTGACATCGTCAGCACAAATTGTGCTTATTCAATAATTGAGAATAGTCATGATCATGTGAATTCGTCAGTAATGGTACATAAAGAATCCATACATAGATGATGAATTCGGTACGTTTAACTGGCTCTATAGAATAGAGATACGAAGACACTAGCTATATCAAAGGTAACTAAATAAAATATTCAAACAACATAATAATAATAATAATAATAATAACAAGTTTGTTGCAAACGCAACCGGATTGGCAAGGACCTGGTGGTCACTAACTGCCATCCGAAGTTAAAACAAAAAAATATAGATTACAAAAGTTGAAGATTTTAAAAGTTTAAAACGAAGATGATAGCCTGGCTGTAGAGGAAGGGTAGATGGTATTGGGTTGGGGTCACGAATGCCTTACCACCAAGGTTAGACCTTCCAGGGACACAATGATCCCCGATGGCATCGCCAAACGTGAGGGACAAGTGAGGGGGGAAAAGCCGTATCATTGTCAATGTGTCTAAAATAAAAAAATAAAAAAAATAAAAATGCATCGCAGTTAAAACATGGCCTAAACCAATTGTCAATCTTAATATAATAATAAAAAAAAACATATAATGGCTCGTATGAAGGCGAAAGGGAAAAGCAAGGGCTCGTTGGAGACTGCTTATGGTAAAACGAATTTAAAAAGTGAGGATGAGAATGGAGTTTTAAAAGGTGAGGATGAAGGTGGTGGTTTAAGGCAAAGCAGGGCAATGTTCGGGGCGAAGGAGGAAGCGGCTGAGATTGCTCTTGGTTAGTTTATTTTTGAATGAAAGAAGTGATGGGGCAGAGACAGTCTCGTCACTTAGGGAATTCCATGCAGGTATAACTCGCAGGGCGAAAAAAGAGTTTCGCGTGTTGGTGTGAAATCTTTGAAGAACATTTCGCACTGTGTCAGTTAACGATCATCATCTATTCACGTTGGAGAAACAGAGTTTTATGTGGAATATAAACCAGTTAATCAAAATGCATTTCATAAAGAAGCAACATTTAAAAATTCTAAACGCTGAATTGCTTGAGTTGCGCAGGCTTAGTTGCGACTTAGCTTTGACCTACGCTCTGCTTCACGGGATTTGCAATTTGGAGTCCAGCAGATTTTTTATCCTTAGACATGATGTGAGAACGAGAGGACATCCTTTAAAATTGGTTGCTTTACCATTCAAGTGCGATTGTCAATAATTTTTTCTCTAATCGCGTGGATAAGGTCTGGCTCCCTAAACAAGGTGGTTACATCCCCAACCCTTTCTTACTTTAAGAACAGACTGAGAGGTGTGCAACTCAACGAGTTTCTACGGTGGGCTTCTACTTAAAATTATTTGTATTATTATTTTTCGTTATTTTTTTCTTTTCTGTTTGAATTTTCTTGGTTTATTTGTTGACTCTGGCCTCGCAGCCGGCGATTTTGCATTTTTACTTGACTGGCTGAGTACAAGCGGTAATACTATTTACCCTTCTCAGACCATTTGTTATTGTTTGAAATAAATAAATATTATTAGACCTATTTTAATAGACCTACAAAGAGAATTTGATGCCTTTGACCCACAAATATTACTAAAAAAATGTGAATCTGTAGGTTTAAGAGGTAAAATTTATAACATAGTCAAAACTTATTTACAGGATAGAAAAGCCATAGTTAAAATAAATGACGAATATAGTAACGTGAATTAAGTTAAATGTGGAATCCCACAAGGGTCAGTATTAGGACCTCTACTTTTCCTCATTTGTACAAATGATATAGAAAATGGCATACAGAGAACAAACATTTATCTATTTGCTGATGATACAATTCTAATTTCAATAAATCGATATTGTGAGGATATGATTGTGAGGTCTGAGAACGGCTTGTACTCTGCCAGTCAAGTAAAAATACAAAATCGCCGGCTGCGAGGCCAGAGTCAACAAATAAACCAAGAAAATTCAAACAGAAAAGAAAAAAATAAATAAAGAAAAATAATAATAATAATAACTTTAAGTAGAAGCCCACCATAGAAACTCGTTGAGTTGCGCACCTCTCAGTCTGTTCTTAAAGTAAGAAAAGGTTGGGGATGTAACCACCTTGTTTAGGGAGCCAGACCTTATCCACGCGATTGGAGAAAAAATGATTGACAAATGCGCTTGAATGGTAAAGCAACCAATTTAAAAAGATGTCCTCTCGTTCTCACATCATGTCTAAGGATAAAAAATCTGCCTGACTCCAAATTGCAAACCCGTGAAGCAGAGCGTAGGCCAAAGCTAAGTCGCAACTAAGCCTACGCAACTCAAGCAATATGATTTTAATTTATTAAATTGTTGGTTTATAGAAAATGAATTATTTATAAGCAAAGAAAAAACTGTACAATAAAATATAACTGTACCAAAAATGAAAATACAACAACTAAAACACATTGTTAAACATCACGAAAACTGGAATTTTAAAAGATAATATTGAGAAAGTATTTTGTCACAATAATTGCAAAAAATTAGAAATTAAGCAATCTACAAAATACCTAGGAATTTATATTGACAAAAACTGGAATTTTAAAACTCATATAACAAATGCTATTAGAAATCTACGACAAATATTACCATAATTGTACGAAATCAAAGATATTCTCATTCCAAAAAATAAAAAAAATATACATGCAGCATGGATTGAAAGCCAGTTAAGATACGGTCTAGAAATTTATGGGTTTGCAAAAGACTTCATGATAGAGAGAGTGCAAAAGATACAAAATAAAATTGTAAAAGTTCTATTTAAAAGCCATAATAAACATACCAGTGAAATATACAAGGAAAATGTTATACTTAAAGTTTCACAATTGCGCGACTATGTGGTAATTAAAAAAATTACTACATAAATACTCATAAAAGTTATAGTATTGAAAAAAGCAAAACTTAGAACTAAGATACAAACATTTAAGGTACCATTATGGATAAACACGTACGGGAAAAAATAAAAAATGGTACATACCAACCATCTTTAAAAAGTTGCCTCATGAAAAGCTGCATTATCAAAATATTGAAATGTTACAGAAAATTTTAAAAGAAGTTTTAATAAATAATTATAGAAAATAACTATTTGTCTGATGTATGTACTTTTGTTTGTTCTTTTCTATTTATAACATTTTAAAAGCTGTTATGTTTTGTAAAAAGTCATTGTGTAAATGAATTTTGTTAATTTTTTAATTGTATATATTTCAATTGTATATTTGTTATTATATAATAAGTCAAGATGTCTCTGGTCGTGGAAACAGTACTTGTAAAAATGTTTAAATTTTATAATTTGTTGACTCAAACAAGTTTGCTTCTAAACTTCGAGTCACATCATGTACTAAATTTCATTAAATTTCATTCCATCAGTGATTGTGTAAATGAAGTTTTTGAAAGCTTTGTCTTTTTTCAAAACCGAAGGAGATGATAGGTATAATAGTGCAAAAAAAACTAAAGTGTGTACATATGAATATAAGGAGTTGTAGAAAGCATCGGGATAACTTTATAAATGATATCGATATTAGAACTTTTGAATGGGATGTAATAGCATTATTAAGTGAAATTAGCATTAAAGTGCATGAAGCTCAAAATTATAACATAATGGGATACATCAGATAGGAAATATGTAGACAAACTCAAAATGGTGGCGGCCTTATGCTCTTTATAAAAAAAAAACGAAAAATAAAAAAATATAAATTGTACATCATTAAAATTAGTGAAAATTATGCAATAGATATAACATTGTTTTCAAATGAAGACATATATAACTTCTCTCACCATTACAGAAAACCATCATCCAAATGATATGAGTATATAAGGGAACTGAAACAAATTATAAAAAAAAAGGAATCAAAATGCACAAAGAACATTTTCCTAGGGGAATTTAATTTTAATACGCACTGATACACAGGATGAAAATGAAAAAAAAGGATATATAGAAGTTTGAAAATTTAGTAGCCTCGTTTGGTTATTGTCAACAAATTGTAACTGCTACACGAGAAGAAGTAAGAAAATATAAAATCTCAAAATCGTGCTTGGATCTGTATATCACTAAGTTGCATAAATTTACTTGTAAGGGATCTGTAATAACAGTAAAACCAGCCGATCATTATTATACAGTACTGGTGGAAATGTGGAACAATAAAAGCACGAGCGAACAAGCTTTTAAACAAACCAATATAAAATATAAGCTTCAACATAAAAAAAATAATAGATCAACCAAAAAACATAAAATCGGATAAACTGAAAATGTTAGGGGATCCTAACGAAATTTATGCAAGAATTAGGCACACAAGCATTAAATTGCTTCAGCTGACTTAAGGCTCAAAAGAAATTGCTTAAAAAACAAATGCAGAAAACAATTTCAAACGTTTATTACAACAATATTTCAACATATAAACCAAATAACAACAAAAATGTATGAAGAAATGAATGATTGCCGAAAATAATCTACGGAACCAAATTAAGCAAGAGGATACAAAAAATAAAAATATAAACAATAAATTCGTAGAATATAGAAAACTTAAAAATGATGTGGAAAAAAGTATTAAACTTGAAAAGCAAAATTACTACAGTACATTTAAAAAAAATTAGAAAAAGATAGCCAAAAGACGTGGAAAAAAATTAAAGAAATCATAAGAAGGGCTCTTTGTGTCCCGTGAAGGGCACCTTACCTGGTATTAGTTGTGGGGTATAGACTTGCAATGATTCGTGTGGGTCGTGACTGTAAGGAGTACGGGGTCGTGGACTAGTCTTCATTGGGGAAGAGCTGTTTTGTTGCTGGTTGCTTTAGTACCCAAGTCAGATTGGAGTCGGAATCGGTAGTTTCCCTGAAAGGGGCTTTGAATCGAGCATTGTGTTGTGTGTTCAAACGTGGGTGTATGCCACGAATGAGACGAGTCGAATCAACAGTAATTGTGTTTACTCGAGGTGGAGTTGAAATAAGGACGAGATGAGATGGAAGAGATGAGAACAATGTCTACGGAAGCTATGAAGTTGGCTGAGAATAAAAATGGCTCGACGTCGGCATCATGGTGAGAGTAGAGACGGGAGAGAGCAGTGGCGACAGTGGCGTGTTCCATAGCCGAAAGGGATCCATGTGGGCTTTCGTTTCTTTGGTTTCTGATTGGTTTGACGTTCGGCCAATCAGAGGGCTTCAATGCGAAAGCAGGTTGTAACAATTGATGGCTGTGATGACAAGGAACGCAAGTTGGGGGGGGGGGGGGGTATTCATTTCCTGCTTGGGGAATAGCAAACCAAAAGTCCAGGTTTGGAAAGGCGGGTCGTTCTTGAGGTTGAGGAAATTACCAAAGCCGAAAGGCAAAGTAGAAGTGAAGGGGCCTCTGGATCCGGGTAAATTGATGTCGGGAGGCATAAAAGGAAGGTGTGGAGTTTCTCGGTCAGGAACCAGGGGAAAGCGAAGGCCATCAACAAGCTTCGATTGTTGACGTTGAGATTGAAGAGGCTGTTGGGCTGAAGGCCAGAGGTGAGATGGCAGCGGGCAGGTCCAGGCAGTACGTCAGGTGAGATTTGACGATTACCGTATCCCAGGTTAAGGGTTTGGCGGATGTCTAGGAGCGAGAAGAGAAATCGGGCTTTTGGGAGGCTGTAAGTTGTGGGGAAACGCTGAATCTTTCCAATAGTGGTGGACCGATCCCGTGAGTCAACAGGAAGGGAACAACAGTGAAAGGTGAAGGGCTGAAAGCCGAAGGTATCTTCAGCCTTGGCAGCGGTGAATGGGCCATAAGGAGTGGTCGGGACGGATGATGAAGGCCCAAAGGGAGGGGCGGGCAGTGTTCAGGATGTAAGTGGGATGATTCCAAGACGTAATGGGAAGGGGACCACGGCACTTCCGTTTTCCACTATCGAAGGATGAAAGGATGAAAGCCGCAGTCAGTTACGGTGGTGATTGAGAACATAGAGCGGCTTGGTAGGTTGACGAAAACTCGAAGGAGGATGTGTAACTGGGCATTCGTGATGTGGGTGACTGAAACTCGGGAGGCACGGGAAGGGGGTCATGGTATTGCCGTTTTCTCCAGATGGAAGGTGAAAGGGTGGGAGCTGGAATCATCTTCGGGCAAAGGGTTGCGTGAAGGGCAGCACAGGGCAGCCCGGAAGGCCAACGAAGGGCCGAAAGGACGTTGGCGTGCATCAATGAAATTGGAGGGTCGATTTCGGGAGACAACTGCAAGGGAGCCATGGTGTTTACGTTCAATGCCAGCGGGTGGTCGGAACTGGTGACGGCAAGCCAGTAGTTCTTCTACGCTGCACCGTAAGAGTCTCTTGCATAGCGTAGATCTTCCGCAAGGGCCGAAAGGGCGGAAGCAGAAGGGGTCCATTGACCAGGTTAAAGCGTGACTCGTCTTGAAAGGCCGAAGGGGCACAGACGTCAGCAGCAAGGTCGAGTGCAGAGACCCCACCGGTCGCAGAGAATGAAGGCACGAGCTGGAGCATGAGAGTAGCAGCCATTGAAGCGGTGCTTTCAGTGGCGGCCATCTTTGAAGAATCAAATTCCAACGTGCAACGGGAACGGGAACCACGATGTTTTTATTCACTAGGGATGAAAGGAAGAGCGGCTGCGAAGGAGACGAAGGCCCGAAGGGACGAACAGCAGCAAGATTTCGTGACGAAGGTCGATCGAATCTGGGGTCAGCGGAAGGGGAGCCAAGTTGTTTTGATTGCCAAACAAGGTTGGTGATGTGGCTGGTTTTCCCTGCGAGGGGAAGCCTCCGGAAGCCGAAAGCTCGAGGAGATGGGAGACAGCAAGGACTGGCCAAAGAGCAGATGGAAGACAAAGGGCAGAAGGTTCCGGGCCAAGGCGGTGGTGGAGCTATCTCGTGAGTTGACGTGAAGGGAGCCACGATGTTATTAGACGAAGGGCGCAGAGCCCACCGAACGAGCGGCGGCAATGGCGGTGGTTTCAGACAAAGAGATGGCAGGCTTTCGCAGCCACCATTCCTATGGGGAGAAACGTGTATGCGCATGCGCGGTTGGGACACTGAGGCAGCAATTCGAGTATCAAGCCTCCAGCAGCTTCGTTGAGACTGTAATGTTATAGTTAATAGGTGTTGGACTTTCCCCAGTGAAAAATAATGATTAGCCATGGAAGAGACGAACATCAGTCTGGACGGCCATTGTTGTCTTGATTTTACTCGAGACTTGAGTCCAGCCACGGTCGGGGAAAGCATCTTGACTCTTCACTTCAACATGGGATTTAGCTCTGAATGAGCTGAGCCTCGGTTTAAATTGCAGTAGTTGTCTTGAGTTGCACTCGAGATGTGGGGTCAGCCACAGTCGAGACAAGCAACAAGTGATGCAGATGGCTTCAGACTTGATTCTTCCCTCAAAACGTGGGTTTTAGCTGCAAAGAGACGGGCATCAATGTGAGCAGCAACTGTTGTCTTGATTTTCACGTGAGACGTGGGGTCAGCCACGGGCGAGACGAGTAGCAAGCGATGTAGATGGCTTCTGGCTTGATTCTTTCCTCAAAACATGGTTTTAAATCACGAATGAGGCGGGCATCAGTGTGGACAGTAACTGTTGACTTGATTTTCGTTCGAAACGTGGGGTCAGCCACGGTCGAACCAAGCAGGAAGAGGTGTAGACGACTTCCGTCTTGACTCTTCACTCAAAACGTGGGTTTTTAGCCACGAATGAGACGAGCAGTAGTGTGGGCAGCAACTGATGACTTGATTTTCACTCGAGACGTGGGGTCAGCCACGGACGAGACAAGGAGCAATTGATGCAGATGGCTTCAGACTTGATCCTTCCCTCAAAACGTGGGTTTTTAACCACGAATGAGACGGGCATCAATGTGAGCAGCAACTGTTGTCTTGATTTTCACTCGAGACGTGCGGTCAGCACGGACGAGACAAGTATAATTAAGTAATTAATTAAGTATACAAGTGGAATTTTTTCCTCAATTTCATCTGCGCCCCCTAGCTCGTCTTCCCCCCCCCCCCCCCCTGCGACTGCAGGTGCTGCAGCATTGTAGTTACGCCACTGATTGTGGGTCAGAAGATAGGGAGGGGTTGGGACTCACCGGGAATATACTGCAGTGGGGGAGGAGCACCTCGCGGAAGAGGGGTGGACGGAAATTGCCTGAAGCCAGAGTATTGAAATCTGCGTAAATTTGAAAAGTTTTCCTAAAAATTATTTTTTTTTCCAAAAAATTTTTTTTATTCCCAATTAGGGCCTCCCGGTGGTGGGGGGGGAGGGGGGGGGAATCCGTGGCAAAGCCCTGTAAGCTACCATGTTGGCTTGAAAAGTTGAATTGGAAACGTTTTCCTGCAACTTCGTGGTTCCAATTTTCATACGAATTCATTTCAAATATTTCAAAATAACACTTTGTTGATACGGTGCCCTCCTGTCGGTAGTTGGGGGTGCGGGGGGGGGCGTAGTCGGAGCCCTGTAAGGTAAAAAGAAATTACAGTGAATATGAAACGTTTCTCTCCAACTTCGAGTTGGCAAACTCGGATATATTTTCACCACAAATTTTCGTTTCCAAGGAAGTTTGTCGCGCTCCCAGCCAAAGCCATGGCAAAGTATTTCCATGAATACTGGTTAATCATTGCCATCATTCAGTCAGCTGGGATGCAAAGTTTAATAAGCGGTGTTTTCTACCCCTTCGTTTTGCCAGCACTGCTGTAAAATGGTTGCGTACGATATAAGTTAAACGTTGCCTCTGATTGTTCCGGTTGCTACCCTTCTCGCTTCGCATGCACGCCACTGGTAAGAGAACTCGTGAGCTCACAGCCTTTGGCAGTTCAGGGCAACACTGATGGCCGTAAAAAGGGAGGGGGTAATGATGTATTAATATACCAAAACCCAAAGCAATCTGTAGTGCAGTATTTTGGTATTGTGGGGGAAGGGGATGGGCATCTTTACGTTAGCACATCACTGCCTGGATTTAAAAAGCACCAGTAAAGTAGACACCAGCAAAATCAGTATTAAACAAAACTTAATAAGGCTTTCCTGCAAGTTTATGTGGTTTGAACTTGCTATATGAAACAACTTTAAATAACGTGCAGTTGGCAATTAGATTTGCTCATAGTCCTTCGTATGTGAGCCCATCACTGCCGTGATTTTAGCTGAAGCAGAAACATAACTAAATATGTAGGCTACTACATGAAAATCTGTTATAGTTGACAAAATTAAAAACTGAGTTCGCCGTTTGACTTAGTAGTATCCCCCTTTTAAAAAAATGTTCTGTCTCTGGCAGAGGAGGGGCCCTCCCCTTCTGCCCACATTTGCGCACACCAGTTCATCATTCAATATGCTAAAGGTCCAAATATAGACTTACGCCTATGCCCACCCCCTGTGCCTGTTTATACAAATTGTTTGTAAACTGAAATCCATTAATTTAATTTGCAAAGAAAATTTCTAAAACAATTACTGGATTTTTGTCACAATTAAGTCTTTCGTAACTTGCCAACCCGAAGAATAACTAAGAAAAACCACCAAAATTTGCTTAACAATTTGTTGTAAACCTGCTCATTGGGAGCCAAAAATAGGCACTAAAATAGTGTTAAATCTTTCAGCTTCTGGAGCTCTGCTCACAGCGCTCACCAGTACCCCCCGGAACTGATTTTTCCGGACCCTTTCTTAAGTACTTTTCTGGCTGCACCACTCTAATTTTCCAGTTGGCAAATCGTAAGAAGAGTTTACAACATGGTGATTCGTTGGG
>JAHWFP010032232.1:0-13860 GCA_023313725.1 Lithobius niger
TGATGATAGTGATGAATTACATAATGATAATGAGGGTGACAATTATGAAGCTGAAATTAAAATCCATAATGATGGTAATCATGATTTTGAAGATAATGAACATTATGATGAAGAAGTGATGAAGAAGATAATGATAATGATGTATGATTGTGAAAATAGTGATGAAGCAGACGACGGAATTGAGAGTGCCAAAACGCACAAATTATAAATTTCATCGAAGCACAAGTGGAATTCAGTTTGAAAATTTTTGTGTTTACGGTGTTTAGTTGTATGTATAACGTTTATGTTTTATATTTGGTTTACAAGGTTTAACTATTATTTGGCATTATTTGGCAACTATTATGTTGCTGATACACTTGATACACTAAATTAAACGTATCCTAACCAAGAAGCATCTTTGTGTTTCTGTAAAAATCCGACGATTCACAAAAGTAACGTCATTGCCCTAACATAGGTGTAACTATTCCCGAATCCTGCCGAGAAGCAGCCTGGTGTTTCCGTAAAAGCCCGATAATTAACGAAGGGTACATCATTTCCCTAATAAGGTCATAAAACAAACAGCGTACTCCTAGTGAGATATACTGTATGAATCTGTGGTTTGTTTGCCAGCGACCATTCAGAAAAGCTTCGATTGGTATAATTACTGAAGAAGAAGGTACGCTGTGGTTTTTTCAGTGTAAGCCAGGGTCTTTTCAGTTTAAGGCAAGCATGGTGGTTGTCTAGCGATAAGAAAACAAAAATTCTCACTTTAAGTCGATGTTGATTGGCTTAATTCAAAACTACATCAGTAAGGGAATATCCTGTAGCTTTCATTGGTTGATGATCATGAATACAAAACACGGCCAGCGCTATCCAGCGTTGATGCACTTCCAAGAATCACTTGCTTCAAATGTTACAGTGTCGGCATGTTGCGAACCGTTTGTTGGATTCATTTAAAATTTAATATGCATTTTCCTACCAAAAACAATCCGGAAGGCCTTGCATTCGAAATGCGCAATGTGTCGAACATTTGCGCAACCTAGCAACACCTGCACCCTGCCAGTGGTGAAGCTCAGTTTGACTGCGTCGTTAGGCCTAACGTAACCTAGTAACAAATTCGGAGCAATTTATTGTTTTGTAATTTATAGCGCTCCAGTGTTGTACGTATTTGATTTTTTTTGACTTACTCTTGCAATTTTATAAAAATTCAAAATATGGGCTACATTGACTAATTTATTATTACAGAATTCTTCAAAGTAAAAATGTTTGGAGGTGTGCACCAATGAGACATTCTTCAGCGATGGCGAATACCAATTTTATTCCCAGTGGCTGTGCAAATTGTCGTGCCGATATTTGGAGGGCAGCAGCGACTTTCATAATTTATTTTAATTCTGCATACTTAATTTAGTATGTTGAATATTAAAAAACTGACGAGAAATTCTCTAAATACCCCGCAAGCTATTGGAAAACGCTCGGGTTGAAAAAAATTATCGACAATTTCCTCAGCTCTAGAGCTATTATATGTATGATAATTATTAGGAAGATGGGATGATGTAGATGATAATGGAGGTGAAGGTAATGAAGATGGGAATGATGCTGATAATGAGGATGAAAATTAGGGTTATGAAGATGGTGTTGATGGTAATGAAGTTTATGGAGATAATGATGAAGTACGTGAAGATGATAATGGTAACAATGATTATGGAGGTGCTGATGAACTTGATGATGAAGATTATGGAGATGATGAAATAGATAATGAGTATGAGGTTGATAATGTAGATAATGGTCAAGATAAAGAGGCTAAAGATAATGAAGATGATGAGTAAATAAATACTGAAGATGATAATGAAAAGGATTATGAAGAAGGTCGATATGAACAAGTAGTGATGTTAAAAATAATACAATTGAGGAATTTGAAGAAACTGATGAAGAAGAATAAAATTATCGGGATGATGACGGGAATTACAATGATAAAAAAGGGTTATATGGCCAGTTTGACTTTGGGGATTATGAAGGAGATGATGAAGAGGTATAGAGCCACGTTTCTCAACCGGGTAGGTGCGCCTCCATGGGGAGGGGGGGGGGGCAACTGCAGGGGAGAGGCGAAACGTTGCCAGATCAGTGGTGAACTATTTTTTAACGATGCATCGCAAAGTTCTCGCCAATGACAGATCTATACCTGCTATCAACCATTTTTCTTAATTACATTACGGTATAGTAAAGATTTTCAAGCCTTACCAGTATCATTCATTTTGTTCAAAAAAAATTACACAGCAATGCAGTGTCGCATTGGGCCGCTCGGGAACCCTGGGATTAACGGGGCGGCCCCCTCAGAAGAACTTAAAAAAAATGAGTTTCAGGGAAACGTTTCAAATTCACGCCAACTTCATAATAACACGGTAGCTGCCCCCACTACATGAGGCCTTTGTTAAAACAAAAAAAAAAAAAAATTTTTGAAATATTTGAAAGGGATTCTTATGACAATTGCATACCTAAGTTGCAGGAAAATGTTTCATATTCAAGCATATTTCTTAAAAATTTGGTAGCTGGACCATGCAGGAGAAGCTTACGGCACTACCCCAACCAAGCATCCTTTACGGGGGTGCCTACACCCCCCACCCGAGGAACCTCGAGGTCCATACCCAACATTCCCGGGGAGTCTCGACCCCTCCCAATCCGACCCTGTAGTAATGGTGGACGGGAAGGGAAGGGGGCGCCATTGCATGCTAGTCCCAATGAGGAAGAATACTGCAGAAAAGGTTGGGAACTGCTGGTATAGAGGCACGATGATGAGATTGATGAGGTTCATGAAGAAGATGGTGAAGAAGCGTGTAGACATGATTGTATATTATGAATAACATTTTTAGTTCAGAGGCCTCTCACTCTCTTTTGTGGACATCCTTACATCGTCCTCTACAGAATTATAAAACAAAAATGAACTCGTTTGTTCTTAAGGTAAGGTTTAATTGATCCGAAATCAACAAAGCAAAGGTTTCCTGTAAGGTTTCAGAAACTACAGTGTTGCTGTACTATTTAGTTGACGTGAAACCTTACTGCCTGGGTAACAAATTCTTGCAGATCAAGCTAAAAACATGAAATTTGGTACACACGTCATTCTTAGCAGCACGTGAAATACCCCAAAGGGTACCCAGTGCCCCCTTAATGCTCCCTCACTGAGGTTTGACCAACAAATTCTTGCAGATCAAGCTAAAAGCATGACATTTATTAGTACACAAGTCATTCTTAGCAGCACAAATCGAACCAGTCATGGAACTCCCCATGAAATACCCCAATGGGCCCTAAATGCCCCCGCTGTGTCCCCTCCCTAATGCTTGACAAACAAATTATTGCAGATCGAGCTAAAAGCTTGAATTGTGGCATACAAGTCATTCTTAACAGTATACATCGAACCAGGCATGAACCTCAAAGAAATATCCCCAAGGCTCCCCCACCCCAAGGCTCTTCCCCCTACCTGAGGCTTGACCAACAAATTATTGCATATCGAGCTAATAGCAAGAAAATTGGTACACAAGTCATTGTTAGCAGTACAAATGAGACTAGCTGTGGAACTCCAGTGATATCCCCCAAAGCTCCTCAGTGCTCCCTCCCCCATTCCCGCTCCATGAGGCTGATACCTAAAAAAATTCTTTTTGATCGTACTAAATTTGTGGTACACCAGTCATCAAAGCTTCCCCCAGCATCCCCCCCCCATGCACCCCCATGAAGGATCGATGACCAACAAATTCTTACTGAATGTACTTAAAACACGTATTGTAGCAGTAGAAATCGAACTATACATGGAACCCCATGAAATACACCCAGTGGCTCCCTGTGTCCTCTCCATGAGGCTGATGACCAACAAACTCTAGTTCTGGCCCATAAAAGCTGTACTACACCTCGAGATGAACCAATGAACCGATGCTCAAGTTTTATAGCTTAAAACGTGTATGTAAAAAAGGCTTAGGGTCTTTTGAACGCTATTTTAATGTGATTAAAATTGTTGTTGTTCTTCTTGTTGGAAAAAGTTTGCTCTCACCTAGACATCGAACCAAAAACCCGATTTTCAACTTTTATACCTTAAAATCAAATATTAAAAAAGCTCTATTCTAACAGTTATTTTAAGGTAATTGCAATATCCTTTTCTTTGTTATTCTTGCTGGAACAAGAAAAAAATGATAGATATTAGTACTAGGAAACAGGATGTGTGCCAATTGTAGGTGGAGCGAAGTTAAAATCAATTGTATTATTTTGGAAGATAATACTTATGGTTTATTACCTCTAGTATTCATTAAAACTGTTGTATTGATGTGGTATTCACTTTATAGAGCACCTGAAAATATTGTCCACCGGAACAGAAATTATTGGTCCATGTGTTAATGCCGATTGCCGAGTGAAAATGGTGTCCCCTCTGTTTCTTGGTTTATAATCCAAGCATCTTGTTGATTTCTTTAAAATACAAAGTAGGATGTTGAAGGGAGCACAGAAGAATATAGAATGCATCAGTTTGGACAGATGTGTGAGACTTAATTGGCATGACGGTTTCGAGCAGTGACACCGGTTGTTTCCTGCAGTACAATTTACGATGCTGTCGTTAACTTAGGTAATTTGGTATAAATCCCGAGTTACAGATAAAAAAGTCTTACTTTCGCTTTTTGAAGATGGATTGTTTTGTTTGAAACTCTACCTTGCCGGTCAAAATCAAAGGGTTTTTCGAGTAACAGTCCACCAGGAGACTTTCCTCTAGAAAGAGCAACAAACAAGCCCAACACAAAAATCGTTGTCTCTAACACCACTAACTACTTTCAAAAGTGTTAAGCCTTGTGATTTGTGAACGGTTATGGCATTAGCTAAAACAAGAGGTATTTGCGTTTGAAAGCAAGTTAGATCTACCTGTTTCCAAATTCGTGTTTCTGAAACTATCGGAACTGTTTCTCCAGTCAATAGTGGTCCAGTATAGTCAGGAAAGTGAACCAGTATGCAGAAGGGCTAATCTTTAGGAGGTTGTTTGACAGTAGCATAGATGATTCTTTAACTCTGCTCATTGCTCCATTTACTAATCTTTCGTTGTCCACAAGTTGGTTTTAAGTAAGACAGGAGAGCCGATACTTATCATTAAGATTTTGTCAAGCCCTTGAGTGTCATCATCTGAACCAATAGCGGCTGTAGAATTGTTGTGCTTGGCATCTATTCTAGCAATACGCCATTGGAGCACCACTAACTACTTCAGATAGTGCGCCGTACCCATTGCTTTGGTTGGGTAGATACAAACTGCATCTTTAAAGGCACCATGTGTCAATTCAAGTGGGTGCATTACTACACGACTCAACAGCAAATTCTTGGTTGATTCTCCATTTGAAAGATGATCTAGGCGGTCTCTGAACTGTTATTGACTTGTATCATTTTCAGTCTGTCTCTGAGATATTGACAGGTGAAAATATTTCTGAAAAGCATGAAAAGCAAGTCTTCCATTCAGTGTACTCTCTGACCAGTGAACTTCTGATGATGATAATTTCGAATAAACAGCTTTGTCCATAACTGGAGGTAACTGTCGCAGATCCCCAAATCAGAAAATTTACATAGTTTCGAAAAGGTTCACTTGAACAAATTGTATTTGCTTGCCTCAATCGTTGGTCGATAAAGTTTTAAAAGTTGCAGCCAATCATGGATGGTTCGTCAATGATAATAACTTTAAATCTCTCATATCTGATTGGAAATGTCTTTCACTTGTCCCTGATAGATGAGACAATTTTGTTACTAGTCGAAGTGCAGAATGAATTATTTGCCCATCGATGTTTTTGGCTGCAATTCCAGTTGGTGCTAAGAGAAGGTAACTTTTTGGGCCAACCTTTCGATGTAGTATGGCCGCCATTGCTTTGATGATGGTGGTTTTTCCGGAACAAGCTCTTCCAACGACACAGGTTCATCGAACGCTTTCTACTCCACTCATTTGCAACTGAAGTTGCTGAAGTACCTGTTGTTGCTCTGCATTAAAAGTAACCTGTGGCATTAAGGGAATGTCAGATTGGGGTTTATTCACGGATTTAGCATCAGCATAAATGTTGAAGCTTTAGTAATGCCAGGGTTGATTTCATGTGACAGGTCCCAGTTGATATTATCCATACTCCGAAATCCTAAATGTGAGTAATTGTCCTCTTCGTTTCCTTGGTTAGATAGTTCCTGGCCAGTGGCCATCCCAAAAGAAGCTGATGTTTCTTGTTGCTCAGGCTCTTCGGTTTATTCATATTCTTCGACTTCATTATTTTCTTTTGTTTAAAAGTGTCTGATGTCTTAATTTGATGATGTTCAAACACTTCCTCCCAGGTTGAATAGTTTGCCTTCAGTTGTTGCACAGAGCGAAAAGGAACGTGAAGAATTACTTGTTGTTTACAGTACACTTCATTTTGAAGAAGAGAGTTTGTTAAGAACAAAACAGGAAAAGACTCGAACAATAGCTTAAATGTCGTCGTTTGACCCATTGATTTGGCTTTTTTGTCTTCTGTACAGCCATACAGGCTGAGAAGACTATTGCAACGACTTTCTCTGTGCATCCGTCACTTTTTTCAACTTCGCAACGGTACCAGACAGAGACGACCACGGTTTACAACGTTAGATTCAGTATCAAAAGTTAGTTAAATAAAATGACAAATTAAAACATCGTTACTTCCTTATAGCTAATAGACTTCTTTGACGCAACTAAAGAAAATAATAACATTTGATCGGCGAATTGAAATCCTAAGGAAACACACAGCCATAAAAACAAAAGGATTTTAGTTTCGTTTAAAATAGACTTGTCGCATTGATGCATGAATGAATAGGCTTACCGTCGAACTAAATTCTCCATTAGGCCTATCTGCTACTTACGAAATTAAAACTGTAGTTAACAAATTAGACCTAAAATGGAAATGGAAATTAGGCCTAAAATCACGTTATCATGGCAACATCATGTTGCTACGAGTTGCTGCTGGCTTCGTCAACAGCATCTCTCCTGTAACTTCTCTACCACCACTGAGCTATATAGGTTATGTTGCACGTTATAACACTGAAACTGTGTGCCTGGAGGCGCACCATGTTTCAAAAATGAATAGGCTTATTATACAATCCAAATCTCCGTTATCTGTTACTTACGAAATTAAAGCTGCAGGTAAAAATTATGCTTAAAAACTGACACTTATGCCTAAAATGTAAAATAAGCTTAAAAGCTAACACATTTTTAGCCGGCAATTCTGACGGTTACTGCTTGTAGATTATATAATAGAGATAGCTGTTGCAATGCGTGATAGAGGTGTGCACCACAACCATTGTTAGTGTGCAACTAAGTAGTCGCTGTAGCCGCTTGTTTTTGCAGTAGCCCTTGTAAAGGTTGTGGAGTCGGTACGCTTGTTTGTCGATTGGTCTTTGCTAGTAAGACTCGATTGTTGATACAGATCCTATTTCCTCTCTTTACTATGTCATCCACCTGTTGTCCTCGTTACCCACAATCCGCATTTTGTACCCACAATGCGAAGATATTTTGTACCTTGTACTTCTCCCTACGGATACCCATTCATCGTCTTTGATGTTGGGAATACCAAAAGTCTTAGTGGTGCCAGTTAGGGGAAAACCTGCAATTGTATGGCAGACCACTTGTGCACTTAAATCTCATTAGGACACTGTTTTCATTATAATTTTATTGATGATTGTCTTAGCAGTTGCATTTGCTTGTAATTCGTTACCCAGTATTGCTTCTAAAGTTTCCTCGTATGGTGCAGAGCGAGCTCGTATTTCGAAGCATATTTGGCTATGAAATTTATAACTGCTAGCTTTGAAAGAACAGGCTGCATGTCCATATTAGCTCACCACAAATTGATGACGAACTCGTTACATTCAGTAAGACATTCATCGTTTCGTAGAGGAACAAATCAATCAGAGGAACATCTGTTCTCTTTCAACTCAACATGAAAGTTGTAGCAGAGGTCTTTAGGATATCCAAAACGACATTCTTCTTTGTTCTGTGCAGCAGTTTACGAATACAAAATTCTTTACTGCACCTAGTATGTCTTTGGCCACGATTAATCAGTTTAATGTAGCCAACTTGTATATCGTCAATTTCTTCCAGGCGTAGCTGACATGGATGGATCAACGATGGAGTCATGTGTTTGTCTGGGTTAAATACAGAACCCATTTCAATGAAGAATGCAATCGTTTGGTCAATTTGATATGTTGGTTGGTTCTCCAGGTTTGTAATGTCTGGTGTTTCTTCCATCCACAATAATCCCTGAATGTTAATTGATCCTCTGTGTTGCCATTCAAATCGACACCAATATCCTTCATAACAAATTCAATAAATTGCTTTGCTCGGATTTGAAAAAAAACATGAAACAACCAAAGGATTTTCGCCCATAAGTCTTCGACGTTCTTTAAGTTGTTCGTGAGAATCTAGATTGTCAAAGTCCTCGTTGTCATTTATTAGACGAAGTAAATCAGGCCATTAACAGTCAGCTGCACTAAGAGTAAAGATGCAAGTTGTCGTTCCAAGTTGGTTGCACATATCCATCAGCTCTCCTGTTCCCCCCACCCTCCCAAAAAAGGTTTAGTACCTTTTAGCTTTGATGCATAAAAAATGACATTCGTTGGATCAAATTCTTTGGTTTGGTAAGGTAGTTGTAATTCGGCTACTGTTAAGTTTCCAAGAGATGCTTTTAGGACATAGATCCCTCCAATACCCAGGCTTTGCCATCAATGGTAAGAATTTAACTCAAAGAATCGGAAACGGGGATCCTTTGCAAATATTTGATCTTTATACTTCAGCAAATGTTAGAAGTAAGGAAGAGGCTTCATCGTTTTTATCCTTGTAGCTCTCAAGTGTGCTGCTTCAGTAGGGAAAAGGTAAGGGAGGGCCATAGCAATGTAGACAGGAGTGGAAAACTCATTAATAGGCTCATTGGATATAGTTGGACAAATGGCAGTATTTGCTTCATTTGAAAGGAATAGAGAATAGAATGTGTCGGCCAATGAGCTCAGAGCTTTTTGAAGGCCCAAGCGGCAGATGTTAAGTGGAAGCTTGTGCGTCCTCTCTTGGAACACGCCTCACCTGTCTGGTCACCTTACCTACTAAGTGATATTGATCGCATTGAGTCTGTTCAACGCAAATTCACCAAGGGACTCCAAGGTTTTCGCTCCCTTAATCATCTTGATTGACTAGAGAGGACTGGTCTGGAGCTTCTCGAACTAAGAAGACTGAGGTATGATCTTATCTTAACCTATAAAATCGTACACGGCCTCTTTCAAGTGGACGGTCCGTTCTTCGACAGGGTTCAAAATCATCATGGTACAAGCGGGCACCCGTGGAAACTGGCTGTACAGAGTTTACGTCTGGACTGTAGTCTGGACTTTTTCTCGGTGCGGGTCGTCCCAATTTGGAATGCCCTACGGTGTGTATGGAAACTGAGTCTGGTTGTTTTTTGTCGCATGAGGGAAGAACTGGAGTACCCGGAGGAAACCCTCGTGCAACGGGTGGGGAACAACCAGACAAAAACCCGTATATATACACTTCCCTTCACCAGGTGCGAACCCGGGTCTGTACGAAGCCAGAGATGTGCAGCTGGGACCAAGATGCCTATCGAATCTGAAGCCCCAGTGCTCGCAGCTATCCGAGAACCCAATTGGTTTACTACCTTTCAAAGCAAGGCAATTGTTTGCTGAAAATTGTTACCAACTTCCTGAAATACTCCATTGATTTCAGTTTGATCATCGCGATCTTCTTCATCGTGCTGTTGTAAAGTCTTATAATTTTAGGAAATAATGTTTGTAGCTGTTGTGTCAAATGTCCACCTGTAGGTAGTGAATCGAGAACTTCTACATTGATTTCAATATCTTGGTAGCAACTATTATTTGCCTGTAACCAAGTAAGTGCAGTTCTAACTTTGTGTGATCTCACGTTAAAGTCTTGGTGCCCTTTATAATTTTTTTTTCTAAACATGATGACAGCGTCAAGATAAGATGGGTCAACTGGTAGTTGCTTGGGGATTTCATTGACGTTCTGCAAGTAGTTAATGACGTTTCCTTTGCAGCCATATTGGTGTCCACGAATACGGTAAACAGAAACAATAGGATGAACTCTAGCAATTAACTGCTGTTCAAATGTCAGATCTCTTAATTCTTCAGGAACAGGGCCAGGATCCATGTTGTTAAAGTCAGTGAAGTCGTCAATGCAATTTTTTTCGATTACAGTTAAAACACAAGTTGTTAGACTTCAATTTAAGTTCTGTAAAAAGTTCTTGACAATTGCTACACTCAATCCACTGACGTGACTTCTTGTAGTTTTCAAATCCTTGTTACAGTTTTTCTTGGGTTACAGCTGAATGCTGTGTTTGTCTTCGGTCGTGTTGTCTGTTACGCTCTATTTGCCTCCTGGGTTCTCGTCGTTCGTCTGATGCGTTTTGTCTTGTGTTATGTTGGTGGTTACGTTCTGTTTACCTCCTGGGACCTCGTTATTCATCAGTTGTGTGTTGTCTTTTGTTATGTTGTTGGTTGGTTACCATGTTAGACGTCAATTGGACGGGCGCGCTTGCACCCAAGTAATGACCGGGTGCAGCGCAAAGTGATGGCTTCGTGTTGCACCTTGTCATTCATGTAACAGCCTGTCAGATAACTACCTTCGAAGACCGACCCCTTATGGAAACTTGGCAGCTTCTTTTATACCCGTTTCGATTTTGGATAGATTGTATATGCACGAACCTAGATGAAGGTCACTCAGTATGTGGCTGATTCAGAGATAAAGCAATGAATACTGAGTGAGTTCAGACATTGTCCTCCAAATGCTTTCGAAATCTTACGTAAGTTGTATTTATTCTTGACCTAATGTCGTTACTATGTCTAGGTACTTTAAAAATAATTATTTTTTGAATAGTTCACTAGTATCTCATCATCAAAACTCATCTCCAACTGCATCATACGCCATAAAGTTACCATGTCAATACGGTACGAAATCCATGATCCGATTATCAGAAAATCTGACAATTGCATACCAAAGTTTGACCCCAAATTAATAAATGCTGTGCAAGAAATAGCCTGGACAGACAGAGTCCTAGCAATAAACCTCTGGACACTTCGCCAAGCAATAAACTTTGGACATTTCACCAAGCATTCTTCGGTAAAAAAAATGACAAACTACCCACAAATAAATGATGCTTGCTGACTAGAAGTGGGACTTAAAGTGGGTTTTACCTGTAGTCATCTCACGAGGCCATATTTTTTTATCGATAAATGTTCTCAACCTGGTGTTGAAAAAATACCGAGCCCGTGTGCGAGGTGTTACTATCAGCTTCGAAATGTAGCAAGGGGTTGAGTCCATAATTATATCGCTACCTATAGTGTCCGCGGCCTATCTAGAGTTCTCCGCAGAGCGAACACAGATAATCGTTTGTACGTTTTCAGTAGCAGAGTGCCTTGTTGATATCCAAGATGGTTACAAAAACAATGGTGGCCATCGATTAAAGCCACGCCCTCCAGGAAGATGTAGCCGCTCACAAAATACTTGCAGGACTCAAGATACACCGCGCACACAATATACTACGCTCGAGTGGCATTCGAAACGAGAATATCCCATCTCCTAAGTAGTTTTGCTTCCCCAATGATCCATCACAAACCTTCTGAAAGCGGCTTAACTCACCGTGAAAGCTGACGATTGTTGTAGGACAAACAGTAGTACCAATCACGGCACATCAACCAAAGTAAATACGTGTTTTATTTTTAACGAAACTATTGTTTTTCAGATTTAAAACAGTATATGATCCGTTACATTACTTAAACTTTACGACAATTATTATTCATTTATTTTCAACTATTAACATTTAAGTACCGCATTTAATATTTTACGTACTGCACTTGTTTCTACTTCCACGCTCTGAATATTAGCGGCGATTTAACGTGCTTGGGCAGAAAGCTGATGCAGGCGGATCGTTGACAGTTTTATCGATAAAATACCACGTGCTCATTTTATCTATGTTAAGCCGGAGTGATTGGTTGGTGTCTGCCATTTACTGGCGCCCATTCGTTAATTGTTGTTAAAAAATTATGAAGATATCTTAGTGAAACACTGAAGTAGGAATAAAGTTCAATAAGATAAAACCCACGTCAAGGTCCACTTCAAGTCAGTAAGCTTTTTTATTAGTGTAAAACTTATTTTGTGACATAATGGGCATAAATATCTATGTAAATTGAAGTCAATTATACGAAGGTAAGTGGGAGATATGCCAATACTGGAAAACATACAGTAGATATTAGGTAGTAGACTAAGCCGCCTTTATGCACTTACATGTCTTCCAAGTGGCATGTCTTGTAGTCATAACCGTGAACCACTCCTTCAAGGGCGATCGCCACCATATGACAGGCTGCAGAATCTATAACCATTTTCCACTATCTAGGTTTGCCTAGCCTTTACATACAACAAGCAAAGGAACACACATATGCACTCTTTTTCTTTTTCCAGCTATCGACCATAGTGGAACGCAGATTTTGAACCACTAGAATGGTGAAATTTAGTCACAGTGATATCGTTAACCTTGACTGCTTGCTCCCTGGTGCACGTGGACTCACAGAATTTACACTCAATAATGAAGGAGGCACGTGGCTTGTTTGGTGTGCAAAAAGAAATTTCTTCGCGCATTCCGTAATGGTAGGCAATGCCAGATGCTGCAGCCTACCATTCGTTGAATAGGCACCTTTAACGTACCTAGATCCTTTACATCTGGATTCACAGATATGTCAGTGGGCGAGTGGGCACAGCGGTACAGAAGTTACAGGAGTGATTAAGCAAAAAACAAAACAAAAAACTAGTTTAAACCCATTCACTCCACATGCATTTCCCACTTAACTTCTGTCACAGCAGATATCAGCTACGTCAAATGCCTACTGTGACACAGGCTGTACAGGCTCCATGTATCAAATATTTTTACATAATTTCAGAGGACTCTACTTCTTACACTTCGGCCGTCATCCCGAGATGAAATAGATCAGCACCATTTACAAAGTTTTACGGAATGGAGCGAAACGGTGCACCACAAGTGATAGCCAGTAATCTGATAATACAACAAATCCTCTTAAATTATAGCATTATGCCATTCTTTCCAAGTAATGACTGTATTCCTTTGAATGTCTTTCTATTTTAAAAAGTATTTTTTGATTCACCAACAGGAAAAAAACTGAATTCTAGAAAGCGGCAGTAGTTGGCACTCGTTACCACGGCAAAGGAGAATGAAAGTAGTATGTTTATTGGAGCTTACTTGAGCTGGTATAATTGATGAACAATGGGGCAGTAAAATAACTCTTAAGCTTAGCTGAAGACAGGAAAGAAGGGAGCAACTGACCAACCAAAGCAGCTAGCAAAGTGAAAGACATTCCATGATTAAGGTGTGTGACTCACAGGGGCTTTCACATTTGGAAATCATGAGACAGCTTGGGTGGATATTCATATTATTATGTGCTACGGTGATAGTAGTAAAAGTGCAAGAAGCTGATAATAGTGATGCGGCTGAGGTTAACGAAGATAAAGATGAAGAAGTTAATGATAATGCGGATTATGGTGAAGGCGATAATAATAACACTAATCATAACAATGGGGATGAAGCTGACAATGATGATGAGGAGCATGATGATGGAAATGAAGCAAACAATGATAATGAGGATTATGATGAACGTCATGAAGCAGGCAATGATAACTATGATTATGACGATACTGATGAAACAGACAGTGATAACAAGAATTACAATAATGGTGACGAAAGACACAAGGACAACGAGGATTATGACAATGCTAATGAAACAAATAATGGTAATGAGTATTATGACAGTGGTGCTGAAGAAGACAATGATGATGAGGATTATGATGATGGTGATGAAGCA
>JAHWFP010032233.1:0-10857 GCA_023313725.1 Lithobius niger
GGGTTTGTTTACAAGAAGAAAGAACTACCAATATTAATTCTATAACTAATAAATCGCATTAGGTTTGTTTACAAGAAGAAAGAACTACCAATATAAATTCTATAACTGATAAATCGCATTGGGATTGTTTACATAAAGAAAGAACTACCAATATTCTATAACTAATAAATAGCATTGGGTTTGCTTACAAAAAGAAAAAGCTATCAATGCCCTACAATTGGTAAATCTCGTTGGGTTTGATTGCAAGAAGAAAGAACTACCATTATTAATTCTGTAACTGATAAATTGTGCATTGGGTTTGTTTACAAGAAGAAAGAACTACCAATATTAACTCTATACCGGATAAATTGCATTGGGTTTGTTTTTTCTTGCTTTGGGTTTGTTTACAAGAAGAAAAAACTGCCAGTAATAATTTTATAACTGATAAATCGCATTGGGTTTGTTTACAAGAAGAAACAACTGCTGTATTAATTGTATATGCCTGGTAAATCATATTGGGTTTGTTTACAAGAGGATAGAAAGGCCAATATTAATTCGCTGACAAATCGCTTTGGTTCGTTTCCATGAAGAAAGAAGACCGGTATTCAGTCTCTGACTGAGAAATTGCGTTGGGTGTGTTTCTAAGAGGAAAGAAAGACCAGTATTAATTCTCCAAATGAAAAATTGCATTGTGTTTGTTTCCAGGACGAAAAAAAAAACAATATTAAATCTACTGTATAAATGATAAATCGCATTGGTTTGTTTACAAGCAGGATGAAAGAAAGACCAATATTAAGGGTGGGCCCATATTCCATATGCTGATTCGGACTGGGACTTGAATGAGCTCTGCTTAGTGGCATACACAACCAATTTCTTTCAAACGTACACATGTGATGATTTGAGGCTGATACACTGAATAGTTCATTTCAAGTCTGAATTTGAGTTTGAGTCAGCGTTCGGTTTGTTTACAATGAGAAGAAAGAAAGACCAGTTTTAATTTTATAACTGGTAAATTGTATTGAGTTTGTGTACAAAAAGAAATAACACCAATATTAATTCTATGACTGATGAATTGCATTGAGTTAGTGTACAAGAAGAAAGAAAGACCGATACTAATTCTGTAACTGAGAAATTCCATTGAGTTTGTGTACAAGACGAAAGAAAGACTATTATTAATTCTGTAATGCGTATTGCATTGAAGAAAGACCAATATTAATTCTTTAAGCCACTGATGAATTGCATTGAGTTAGTGTACAAGAAGAAAGAATAACCAATATTAATTATATTACTGATAAATCGCATTGGTTTGTTTGTGAATGGCTTAAAAATGCATTCTTATTTTTCGCTGGCTTCTTGCACGTTTCGGACTCCAACATATCCTAACGTGACGAACTCAGTGCTATTTCTTCGGTTTTTCATATTTGTGCCACTAGTTGGTTTTAAACTGAGAACGTGTAGAAGTTTGACCCTCTTTTGCGAAAACAGCTCCAGGACGTAAAATCGACTTCGAAAATTCGGAATCGACTCCGTAGCTTATAACTTGGTCCTTTTCCTTTTGTATACACATGTGGAAACTATTTCTTTTATAATGTTTGCGTAAAGAGGTAATAGTTAATGAAACATTCGAAAAGGCACGATGCCTTCTCACAGAATTGTGAACTGCGGAAAAAAGGATGGAATCTTACGAAGTTCCTAAATTCGACCATAATGACGCTTTCTTTTAGAGCTGTTTCGGAAGTGAGGATGAAATGTCTACACACTTAAATTATTATTTAGTGTCATTTAGCGGAACAAATGTGCATTAAAATAGCACTTCTGTGAAGTCTAGTGCTGTGAACCCAAATGAATACGACCACAGCATCTTTAAGAAAATGAGAAGATAATTGTTTGTTGCAATAATAGACGGAGAGCGTCGTAGAAAATGGTTCGTTTTAACAGCATATTGCGAACTGTTGAATTCTTACGCAAACGGTTCTGAAATTATCCTGATTTAATTAGGGATGGGTCGGTTTCATTTTTTTGACTTCGGTTCCGGTTTCGGTTTTCACCCAAAAAAAACCTCGGTTTCGGTATCGGTTTTTGCCACCATCCACCCCAACTAGCTATTTTCTATTTTTTTCCCTGTATTACTGGCTTCTAACTCACTCCTTTTTCACTTTCAGCCGCGTGATAGACCATGGGTATAGCTGTGGCACTATTTTCCTCTATTTTCATTTTAATGACTAGAAACTTTGTTGTCATTCATACGTAGAAAATGATAATTATTTTTAAAAAATAAGGAAATTTTTGATTTTTCGAATACCGTACGTAAAACCGACACAAAATCCGAATCGGTTTCGGTTTTCAGTAAAAACCGAAAATTCGGTTTCGATTTCGGTTATTGACTCATCCCTAGATTTAATCAGAGGAGAAACTAAGATCGATTGGTATGAAAGGTGAACCTGAATTAAGAGTATGGATGTGGCTGACTTTTGGATCCTGTTCAAATATTAAAACTGTAGATAATTTTTAATTTGGTTTAAATCGTCACAGTTCCAGTGGCTAAGATATTTGTTTTCATGTGTGTTTCAGAATGGAGCCGAACTGCGGAAAAGGTGACAGAACGCTCAGTAAACAGCAAATATGTTGAGGTAAGTCACTAGTACACTACGATTTACAGGGATATTTTTATCGCATTTGCTCTGCCTATTAACCGCATCTATTTTTCAACCCTTTCCTGCCCAGCCAGCGTCCAATATGTTGGACGGCTGCAGAACAGCGAAAAACTTAAGACCCAGCACACAACGCTAATGAATGCTGGTTCAGATAAGTTTAAGAAAATCCATCCAGTTAAAGAAATCCACCCAAAACCAAAACTTGTAGAAAAACCCGTTAAGTTTCCAAAAACGGTGGGCCTTTGAAGGTAGTGATATCATTCCACCAGGGAAAGGCCGCCAAGGTTAATCCTATTAGCCAAGTTAATCGCACATACTAATGGTTCGAACGTAAAATGAAAACTAGAAGATTGCTACTAGCGGTAGCAATCTTCAAGTTTTCATGTAACTTCCAAAGTATTCTTCGGTGCGATTAACTTGGCTAATAGGATTAACTTTGGCGGGCTTTCCCTGGTGAAATGATATCACTACCTTCAAAGGCCGACCGTTTGTGGAAACTTAACGGTTTTTCTACCAGTTTTGGTTTTGGGTGGATATCACAACTTGCATAGGACTGTGAACGTACGTAAGGTTACACCGTCTGTTTAAGATGCTTCCCATTTTTGCACACACTGGCTAACAATCGCTGATTTCGTTCGCTTCGCTCACTCAATCAGCGCATCACCTTCAGTTGTTTTGTTTATCCCTGCACCTTCCCCTTAATTTTTCAAGATTTCGTTCAATTATTAAGGTGTGTAAGGATCCGATCCAGTGTTAAATGTGACTCGAATTCTTGTTCTATTCTATTCTTATCTGATTTTAACCTTTTTGTTAACGAAAGATCAGCAGTGGTGATCAGCAGCCAAAAAAAAAAAAAAAAAAAATGAGGTTTAGGCCTACTTAATGCGAAATACTCACGCCGAACGAAATTACAGCTTGGATGACGAAATGCGATGGGGGCTATATTATCGCTACGCCAGTTAGAGGAAAACATCGTAAATTCTTTACATCGTATAATTGGAAACATCGATGGGGCTGGTATATGCTCAAAATTTTGACTGTTAATGCTTCGTCAATAAACACTGACATCGAATTTAGTGAGAATCATTTTATGGAAAGGAAACGCAAACCATAACACTCCCGGCCGTATGCCACTTCTGCTTTGATGAAATCTATTATTTGTTATCAACGAAGGATTAAATAAATAAACAAACGCAAATCGCTGTGATGTGGGGACAAATTGGGTAACCAGTTCGAATCCGGGTCATGCCACTCCGACGAAACGTAAGTGCATGAAGGTGGGTTACTGTACTACGTTACTTCTAGTGTATCATGATTCATTTCAGCTGTTTGGCATGTTTCCCTCTTTCCTTTATATAATTTGTGCGTGTTAGCACTCGTCTCTTTTCCATCAAATTAAATCTGGATAGGAGTTTTGTGCTAAAATGCACAAATGATCGATTTCGTAAAACCATTAGTGGTGTTATGACTGATAAGATTTCATATTTAGCAAATGTGACGCTTTAATTAATTCGTTACATTAATTACACGTTGAATTTTCGCTGACAAGTCACATAAAAGTCGAATTTCAAATTTACGAACGACTACGAAACCCTGTTAATATAAATCTATACCCCAAAACAAAACTTGTTCAGGTTTCCCGTCAAGGTTTTTGTCCGTTTGAAGTCGTGATGTCGAACGCCAAGTTAATCCAACCGAGTAATGGTTTGAAGGTTAAAATACAATACATGAAAATTGCGTACTGCGAATTTACAGTTATTTCATTTAACGTTTGAAGTCTTAGTCGGTGGAAATAATTTGGCGAAAAAGAGCGTGGCGTTTGATTTTACGACTTCAAACGGCCGAAAACCTTGGCGGGAATCCTTAATAAGTTTTGTTCTGGGGCAGACATCACATCTTTTTGGTCTAATTGATAAGATCCCTTTTTTTCCTTAGCAGTTACGATATGGAAAAGCCGAAAATTTAGTTTTATGGTCACTTTCACGAAAAGTTTGTCGCAGTGCTAACTTCAGGTAGCCAGCCATCTAAACAACTTATTGTTTATTTTAGTCGAAATGTTTATGGAGTCTTTATGTCATAATGGGCCGTTAAAACGAGTTGTTCTCTGTATCGTTTGCCTCGTGCCTCAGGCTGGTGGTGATTTGTCCTTATGACTGAAAAGTACTGCATCATGTTTGCATTACAATCAAGTAGGTACTTAGCACTTCCATTGTAATGGTACTTGGCTTCTCACAAGTGCTTCTTCTTATTACTTGCATTGACTTAGCGTTGCTCAAGTGCTTCTTCTCATTATAGGCTGCTTGAATTGACGAGCGTCCTTTCTGCGTGGGATTGTATGTAAGTTGGAGGCCTTTATTGTGTAGTATATCAGGACAGATTCGTGACATAGGACTGTTTAAAAGTTGAAGTCAGGCCGTCTTTACTTACGTATACTCAAGAATTTAAAGGGTCGGGGAGGAGAATTTGTGGCTGAGACCCCTTCTGAAACGTCTTAGATTAATTCCTATTAGTTCCGTCTAGGTTTATAGAGGACGCCACGAGTTTATGTGGGAATTTTGTGTGTGTTGTATAAGGTCATCTCTTCTGTGGGTCTTACCATGGAGCTAAAGTGTGATAGTATATAATCCGTAGTCTTACTATCTTTTGTGGGTCTTGAGAATTACTATCGCATTCTTCCTCCCCATCCCCCCCCCCCAACCTTCTTATTACACCAAGCGATAAACCTGCAACAACGATCGCGCATGTAGTCAATGTTACTTTTTTTTATTGGGGGAGGGGGGTTAAAGAGCACGAACTCAAAACGGTCCCACGACCACTTTGAAGCAATTCAACTAGGCTCTGAAAAACCTTCATCTACTAAATTAATGCATCTTTCTGTCGTATTAGTAGTCGATTGTAATCCGATTTGGAAGACATTATTTGAAGTTTATTGTCATCATTTTGCTTTGCTTGCTTCTTACTGCAACTGCTTCTTTATTTCTCACCCAGAAAATTGTGATGTTAAATGTATTCCCTCAGTTCTTTATACATTCTTTAGACAATTAAAAAGGAAAAGCGGACGATTAATTAAATCGCTTCATATATTCGTTTAGAAAAAGCAAGCAGGCAAGCCGCCGTCGAATTTTATTACTACCTTTAACCGTCAAACGGCACTTTACAGGTCATGTGATCTTGCCTGTTTACACATTTTCATCCGATGATTATAAATACGATTCTTATTATGAGAGTTCCGTTATAAACGAGGTATTTCGGACAGTATTAAGGTTCTCTCCCAGCATGTGATTGGTGCAGCGTCCTATTCGGCGAAATTTTGTACTTAACACCAGGAATTAACAAATAAAATCGTGACTTTCATGTTGCCACCAGTTATTTATTAATAAACCATTAATTATAGTTCTTTGCTTAGTTTGGCAAAAGCTAGTCAAAGTAACTAGTTAAAAATTGTTGGTTTAGAAACTGTGAAAGCTTTGTCAAGAATGTTTCCATTAATCATGAACGAAAGTTAGAGCTTCGAAGGCGGTCAGATACCGCCTTAGTTCTAACCATCTAAAATCATTAAAAACGTATGATGTGCATGTGTGTGTGTGTGCGCGTGCTCCTCTACTCCTCTGGAACCAAGGCACGTACAAAGATGGGAGTAAGACCAAATGAAAGATAATTAAGTTGCCCAACCATTACGCTTGTTTATGTCGCTCTAACATGACTTTATGACCCTCGACCCTCAAATACGCGAAAAACACTGTAAAAATAACGTCAAAGTCTTTTGTGACTCTCGTGACGTTTGTTCAGGCGTCATAGTTTGTTCATGCAGAATTTATTATGCCTGAACAAACCTTTCCTGGTAAAACTCTTGACGTCGTGAGCAGGCGTGCTGAGGGATGTGATGGACGAACTGTGAGCAATAAATGCAATTAGTATCCGTCGAAAAAATCAGCCCATCGATTTTGTCATGCTCTTGGAATCGAAAGAAATTACATGAAGCATGGATCGACGCCAATGGAGTGAGCGAAGCGAAAACTATAGTGTCCGCGGCCTATCTTGAGTTCTCCGCAGAACGAACACAGGTAATCGATTGTACGTTTTCAGTAGCAGTGTGCCTTGTTGATATCCAAGAAGGGTACATAAACAATGGCGGCCGTCGATTAAAGACGCCCCCTCCAGGAAGACGTAGCCGCTGACAAAATACTCGCAGGACTCAAGATGCGACGCGCACACAATAGTAAACTTTGGTATTGTCTTCCGTAACTTTTTTTTTTACCGTAACTTTTTTTTTACTTATTTTTTTTTTTTTTTTTTTTTTTAGTAGCTATGTAAGGAATTTCATATCTAATCGTGCCACCCTTGAGATAACTTATTTTTAAAACATCCATGTTTTACTTGATGGATTTCGGTAGTTCTGTGTTTGAGTGGTGCTAATTATAATTCTGTCGATGTGAGAACTTCATAGTCGGTGGTAATGAGACGACGTCTTCTTCATAAAATGAACCGCCTAACATTTAATATCGCTGAATACGGGGGTGGTTCTGATTTTCTCTCGTGCTGAGCTAATTCAATTTTCCTTCCTGGTTCTGCGTTGGTAATGCGACGAATTGATCTTGGGGGGGGGGGGGGATCAAAATTATCCATCGGCACTATATACTGAGCTATTAATTGAAGAGAGATGAAACTTCCGTGAGATGATATAAACAACCCGGATGCTAAAGCGAGTGTTTGTTTGTAACTTAGTTATTAAAATTTTCTTCCCGGATTCTGCGTTGGTGACAGCGGAACTTGGTATTAAAAGCGCCAACGAGTGATGACATGTCGGTAATTATTCGGAAGAACTACTTTTCGCACTGTCTACTTATAGCAACATCCGGCCTGCCTTATAACCTTCCGCCTGCCGTATAACAGCCAAGCGACGATGACATCCGCGTATTTACCATAGCTAAGGTCAACTGAGACAGTAGCTTCTTTCCTTGCAGCGAAAAACGTAGCTACTGTCTCAGTTGGCATTGTGCCTAAAAGTCCAGCCTGAGTCCAGCCAGCGTGAACGCATGGATTGTGTCGTCAAAAACCGGAATGATTCTTGTATTTTAAAATCACAGTGGGTCCAAAAAGAGGCTACTGTATTTTACACAATTTATAATTTTCTAGACTAGTGTCTTATAATTTTGCTTCGGCGATCTATTGGAATAATTAATTTTAATTTTTACTGCATTAGCCTTTTAGATTTTTGATCTCATAGTAATTACTAGCAAACGATTAAAATTAGTACTGCGCACACACAAATAAGGTCATTGTAGCCGCGCAAAGCTTCATATACGTTCTTCCAGAACGCAAGTAAAGTTCCCCAATATTTAACAGAAAATCTCCTAGACGCCACATTTTAAAACGGATTTTAACCAAGGGATTGACTAACGGTAAGTAAATAGACCTTTAAGGAGGATTGTGGAGGATCGAGAAAAATGGCGATGGGAGGTATACCCCTTTAAGTCTTTAAGCGGGACATTAATTTTATATCTGCAGTCTATCTCCCCAGAAGTTGAGCTAACCTGGACGGAACTCGAACTAGCAACTTGAATGAGCTCTTTAACTTGAGGCACACGCGTCACCAACTCGGCCACGGCCGTCTCTAGAGTCGGCTTCTTAAAGGTACATGTATCCCTGTTGGCTTTCCTGTATGGCTCTGTTTTGCGACATTAGTTCAAACGTATGTAAATGTTGCCAACACGGTCATTTTCTTGTTTTTTTTCCCTTTGGTGCGAGATAATTTTGCGACTTATAACCTGTGATATGTTGCAAACGCTATTCTCGGGTCGCACGACATACCAGAAAGATTTTTGTGACTTTTAGAGAATCTATTATTGTTGTCGTTTTTTCCATTGTTGCCCATCTCGTGCATATTTTGAAATCTGTTTTTGGTTGCCTTAGAAATCTCTATTACCTGTTTTATATGCATTCTCTCAGGTTTCAGTGCTTCTTCCAGAGAAAAAGAGATGAAAGCTGGCTTCCCTGCCAGTCTCGTAGTTATTCCACTGCGCCTGCACGTACGCAGTCCTCCCTATATAAACGCCGGCGCGGCATTCATTCCTCATCTCTCTTTCTCTGCACTGCCATGCGATGCGTCACTCTTCCAGCGCTTGGGTCCGATTCACGTTCCTCGTTCCGCTGTCCCTCCGCCGTCCACCCTCCGCTGGCTGCCGTCCATCGGAACGGCCGTCGCTCTTGGCTTCTGCCCAAGGCGATTCACGTCTTCGTTGCATTTGGGCAGAAGGCGGATCAGTTCGGTTTAACGGCGTTCCTCGTCATCAGTCCCCTGCCTTGATGCTTACTCTACTTCTATAATAGGGGCATAATATCCGTCCGCGCCGCCACCATCTGCACATCCTCCTGCACAGCCTCCTTTCAGATCATTTCTCCTAGGGCGATCACCGCGAATGGTCATTCTGAGCACTCCCCACCATTCTATGTTCTCATTCCGCATTCCACCGTTCCTTGGACGGACGACCTCCTCCACTTCTACCTTTGCTACTTTCGCCTTCCGCTCCTTTGCAAAGAACTAACGAAAACATCATCCGTTCCTTCTGTCGAGGATGGCTCTTCTCCACCCTACCCGGGTTCACCAAGTCCCTCCATCATTCCTCCGGGATGTTTCATGTCTCCCGTTCTTCTTCTGGATTCGCTAAACAATGCATCCCATTCCGGCTCCTATGCTCCTGTTCCCGATTCCTTGTAGCCAGCCTCCTCCGGTACGAAACCTACTTTCCCCCTCCAGGGACCTCTCACGTACTACGAAACACTACACCTGCCTCTACCTTCACCTCAAGGTCCGGAAAGTTGCTACCAAATTGACCACCTCCGCCGGTCCACAACTACCTCTTGATCTGAACCTTTTTGCCAGCGAAGCATTCGCTTTAACGGTCCGCTCTACATTAAGAGAATGATGGTCCTTTCTTCCTCGATCTACGTCTTTCGTTCCTCATCCGAAATTACTGTCCATTCCGTCCTCCATTGGATTTCAAACCAAAACACTACAGAAAGACGACATACACAAGAAGAAGAATTCAAAGTGACCGGCAGTTACTTGTGATCCTCCTACGTACGGTCGACATTAGGGAGATCTGTTCCAAGCTATCCTGCCTTCTGCTCCTTTCATTTTCGCCACCCCTATGGCGATTCATCTGCTTAACCCTTGGTCCTCCTTTTCTGTTCGACTCAACTGACACGTTCCTAAAAACCTTGCCATTCCTGGCCTTGTTTTGACAATACCTTTCCATCTATAGCCCTCTCAAAGGTGCTCCCAAGGACCATGTTGTCCCAACCCAGTTCCGGGACACCCCTTACAAACAAATGCGCTAGGGCACCTTTACCGTCGTAGTCATCTACGATCTGGCCCATCCCCATCCTAACGGACTTACCTTCGGTCTTCCTTCTGTCCTTTCCTCCGGTATATCGCCAGGCCAAACAGCTGCTCCTTTTTTCCAGTAGGGATACCTCGGAACGTAACAACGCTCTGACAGACCACCTACACAACCTCGGGTCCCCTCCGGTCCGAGTCTGCCGTCCTTTTCAGTACTAGGCTAGGTTAAAATGGGTTTTGTTGCCCTCTTCGGTACAACTTGATAATAATAACTTACTGTTGCTGTGACTTTGTCACTTCAACGACCCCTAAGGGTTCCAGTCACCTAAAATTAAGGCGGCTGCTTCTCCTTTACCCTAGTACCTGCTTGCAACCGCCTCCTCCAGCAAGCTCCTCCGTTTCCAGCCAGTTCCATTCGCAACCAATGCCTCTGACGCACCTACACCAACCAGTTTACACAACACACCTTTCAAGTCCTACAGGAACATCTTTCATCTCTGTAAACCGGTTGCCTTCAGGTTCTTTGAGTCAAGTTGATTTCAGGGTAGCCCATCCGTAGCCACGGTGCCCGTCATCAAGGCCCGCCTCCGGTGACGAAGTCTGTTGAGTGCATATAAAACAGGCAAAGCTGGTTAAAGATGGTTTTTGTTGCCCAACCGAAAATATACATTACATTTTCTTCATATTAAATGTGGTTGTTGAGGTTAAAAGCCACACGCCCTGCTCCTGACAGCAAGAATATACCACACAGTCATAAAAAATCACAAATGCATTTAATTTTCAAGGGATAGTTTTCCCCCTTGGTCACAATAAAACATATACACAAAAGAGTAACTCCCTTCCACCAAACGTTCAATTGCTTCCCTCCATCTTGGAAACACG
>JAHWFP010032233.1:20857-37841 GCA_023313725.1 Lithobius niger
ATATCAACACACCAAAACATTCGCCAAGTTAATCGCACCGCTTAATAATTCGAAGGTTAAATGAAAACTAGTTTTCATTTAACGTCCAAAGTATTATTCGGTGCGATTAAGTTGGCGAATGTTTTGGTGTGTTGATATCACTCCTTTGAAGGGCTGAACCATTCGGAACTTGGCGGCCCCTTTTACCAGTTTAGGTTTTTCATATGATATCACTCCTTTTTTTTAATTGTGTATTGGCTCAACTCCACTATCGTGCAGATGTGTACTATAAAGTGCCACGTCAACAAGAAATTGGTTTTCAACAATTTGCTACTACCTTTTGCCTATAGGCTGAACCATTCTCAAATTTGTCACCTCTTTGTGGGTTTTGGGTTTGGCTTTAATTTTGTTGTGATTTGTTTTATTTAGTTAGTTTTGGTGTTTTGATATCACTCCTTTGAATGGCCGAACCACTCTACACTTAGTGGCCTCTTTACCAGTTTTTGGCTTTGTTTTTACGGTTAGTTTATTTTTCGTGAATTGGACGTGAATAAAATTTCGTGAATTTGGACGTTGTTAGATTTATCGCGATGCACTAGTGTGTGTCAGTATCCACGTTCTCATTATCCGAACTTTAGCCGTCCAATGAAAGACGATGTCGACAATACCAACAATGGTTATAATAATATTTTCGTACTTACGCGCCCTCCCACACCATTCCCGTTACGCCCCTAAGCTCCAAACCATAAAAAGTACGCAGTTCGTATTGTACTGCACCCATTCGTCCAGTTTCATAGCTGGAAGCCTTCCCGTTATTTTGGTACCGATGAATAATCACCCTACGGAAATTAACATGGGGATGAGCGTACTAGATAGCTAGCTAGGAACTAGTAACACATTTACAACATTATTGAGGGTCAGATTTTGCATTGAAAGCAGCTTAACTGGCATTCCTACACGAGTTAATTTTTGTCAGGTGGGTCATTGCTTTCGATTTCAACACAATTTAAGCTTTTGTACCGCATTATTATTTTTCCCCAAGTACCTAAAGGGTTAAAGGGTTTAACGAGCGTTAACCACTCCTGGTCATCTGCCCGAAGCCCTAAGGCCCTATGTCTGCAACAGCCAGATTCCCAGGCGGTCACCCACCCAAGTATCAATCCAGCCCAATGCTGCTTAACTTCGGGGATCTGACGAGAACCGGTGTTTCCAGCACTGCAAGGCCGCAGTACCTTAAAGGGTTAAAGGGTTAAAGGGTTTAACGAGCGTTAACCACTCCTGGTCATCTGCCCGAAGCCCTAAGGCCCTATGTCTGCAACAGCCAGATTCCCAGGCGGTCACCCACCCAAGCGCAGTACCTGAAATGTGCCCAACAATGCTTCAAGATATAAGACACTGACGCTATGGCGTCACGCTACAATGGTTTACAACCTCGACAATTGAACTGATGTGATGTTTGTTGTGATGATTGTTGCCTAACTTGGCGCGACACACTAGCGTGTGTCTAGATACATGTTATAGTTATTGTCGCAAAATCATCTCTCACGAAAGAAAAAAAAGAAAATGACTGTGATGGCAACATTTACATACGTTTGAACTTATGTCGCAAAATTGTGTCATACAGGAAAACCAATAGGGATGCATGTCCCTTTAAAGGCACATAACTCCCTCCGGTATATTTTAAGAGTTTTCCTCGATACATTACCGGAAATAGTTTTATATGAATTCATTTACCTTTTATTTGATCGCCTAAGGGTACGATCCCGATGACAGATGTAGCGCGTGTACGCTAATAAGCTTCTTTTAAACCAATCGGTCCGAAGAGTATCTCACTCCCGCCAGAAAGCTTATCGGGCTACTTTCAACGGTGACGTAACGCGATGTTCTTCGTGCACTTCAAGTTACGTGACTTGCCACTTCTGAGCGAAAGCCAAGTGAAATAGTGGCTGCCTTACTCGAGGCACGCAGCTTCAATCCCAGTTAACTTTGTTCTGAGCTTATCGGGAGAAATGGCGAGTGATGAACGCATTTATCTAATCCACCAAGTAGATTTGCTACCGAATCGGTAAAGGAAAGGAGAAAACGAGAATTGGATCGGCAATTAGGTTTATCCTATGTTCATCGCAAGAAACTAGGAAAGAAGGGGTGGGGCTGGGATGACACGGTGATGGACAAAACCAAAGGCGGGGAAGAAATTAAATTGTGGATTGAGTTTCAGACGTTGTCGTAGCAGACATAAGGCCTAAGGGAAAAACGTTTAGCTGCAGTACCAATTAAATTACAACTAGGGTCGGTCGGAAGAAGCTTCTTTTTTTTTTTTTGTTGGTGGTACACTTAAAACACCCAATGTTATGCCTTTTATTTAAGCTGTTTCTGTACAGTAATGCCGTGTTTGATGCCCGCATAATACTAAAACATGAAGTCACAAATAAGGCTGTAAGGAAAAAATTACGGTCGGGAGGAAAAATGCGATCGGTCGCAGGGGCGTAAACTTGCTGTCCGAAGGAGGGGGGGGGGGGGGGGTAAAATGTCTTTCTTCCCTCCCCAACCCCCCAAAAATGTGATACATAATGACCGGTTCCTAAGCATGCCTCCTTGAAATCGCCAATAAATTAATATACGTAACATAGTCGGCAACGATAGGACGTAAACTTCGACATCTACACAGAATGAAGACCCCAGAATCTTTTATTTGGTCAACTTTGTTCAATTAAAACTAACGTATGGGTATTTTACCGCAGCAACAGACAGGAGACAATGATGATCGTACAACGTGCAGTCATCCGCGCCAGTGTTTGTTTACCTTTTAGCAGTCGTACGACGTGTCACATGGCGCCGCTCCGAAATGAGTATGATCTAGCGTCGGATGTGACGTCATGCTTGTTTCACAAAGCAATGCGCGCCGCGGTCGCGTGAACTATATTTTAGCGCAGTTGACGTATGAGTAAAGCGGCCAGGACGGAGGGATTTATGTGCCTTTAAGAGACATAAGAGTCCTATATAGCTCCAGTTTGCATGAAAAGTCGAGCGACTGGAAAAAAACGTGACGTCATCAGTACTGTGCCTCTTTGTTAACACAGTTCGAATTATTACTTACCCAGACCATTCAGTTTGACAGCCATATAAACAAACAAACGAATTAAGAATATTGCGATTCCCACTGCGGATGCCCAAACAAAAAAAATAAGAATTAGTAGTGGGAATCTCGGTAATCAGGCGACACACACACAAACAAACATTATGATCTTAGTTATATAGATAGGCCTAATAATAAATAAATAAAAAGAAAGAAATAAGTGGGTCGCTATACCATGCGCAATGGCTGTTTGCCGTGACGTCACCATGAGTTAGCCAATGACGAACGACAACAACGGCTCTTTGGCCGTCTGATTGGACTAGCCCAGTCACGTGATATTCACGTCACAGCAAACAGCCATGGCGCGTGGTATAAGTGGGTCTCCAGGGTTCCCGTTATACGCTGGGTCGGAACCTTGTATTCTGTCGAACTCTCCTCGTTTTCACGGAATTCTTCATAATTCTCCTGCTGAGTTGACTACATATCGTGTATATTATCTCTTCCAAGCGTACTTTAGTCCCTGGCGTTCGTTGCGGCGACTAATGCCTCTGATAATGCTTTGCCTCCCACGCAAAGCATTAGCAGAAGGATTAGTAGCCGCAGCTACCGCTAGGGCCTCACGTACGTTTGGACTAGTTAAGATGCGATAGGTACTTATCCTTCTAATCTATGGTCGAACCAAGGCTAAAAAATGGATGTCCACGACAAGTTGAAAAAATAAATAAAGTGTTTAGCTTACTTCATGCAAAGTTAAAGGTACATTCCGCCTGCCTTATAACAGCCACGCGCAGATCGCCATCAGCGTGCGTCACCATCGCACCGTTTCGCGAGACTCGGCGAGCGTAGTAATACAAGGCCAACTAAGATAGTACTGCGTTCCTCGCAGCGAGGAACACAGTTACTATCTCAGTTGGCCTTGGGCCTAGTAGACGAAACAGCAAGAACGCGAAAATTGCGTCGTCGCAAACCGAAAGATTTTCGTATTTTAACATCACTTTTTTAGGCTAGTATCTTATAATTTTTCTTCGGCGATCAATAAGCATGAATAATTTTAATTTTTACCGCATTAATCATTTCGATTTTTGATCTCATGGTAATTATTAGCAAACGATTAAAAATTAGTACATGTGCACACACAGATGAAACTTCGTGGTTATTGTAAGCGCGCAAAGCGTCATATAAACGCAGGATGCTATTAAATTAGTTCCCAATATTCAACAGAAAATCTCGTAAACCCCCCACATTTTAATACGGATTTTTAGCAAGGGATTAACTAACGGTAAGTGGTAAATAGAACATTGGGGCCGTACTTGATGTGGAGGATCGAGAAAAATGGCGTTGGGAGGAATGAACCTTTAACTCACACTATAGTCAATAGGCTACAGTGGCCTCCGGCAATGGTTAGCACCGCTGAAACCCAGATTCGTAACAGCATCACGCTCACGCAAAGGGTGATCAATGGAATTTCAGCCTCATTATTCCAAACGTTGCTTCAAGTTGGGTTCAGGCAGAAATTCGCGCCGTTGGGATTAATGGGAACGCTAAGTAATGATCCATGGTTTTGGGAAACCCTAATAATCGATGACGAGTGGGAATATTCTAGAACGAAATGAGAATTTGAAGACATAACTATTTTCGGGCATCCCACGCATAAATAGCTTCCTCCCTTCGGATTAACATACGTTTCAGTTCGTGCTGTAAACCAGGGGCGAATTTAGCATAGTGCGGCCGCCTCTCTCCCCCCTTCCTGCCTAAAGTTTTTTTTTTAATTTTTATACGAGACTTGATATTTTTCCGTAAATCGCCTATTAACAGCCATGCCAAAGCTACGGCCTACCCTCCCCTCCTTTTAAAAATGCTTTCGTGAAATCGAGAAATTGCCTACTTACAGACCCCCCCCCCTTCCCCATCTCGGGTGGGGGATCTGTAAGCATTTCAGATCGTAATTTTTCTGCTAGAAATTGGCTGAAATTTTCATACATTTAAGGAAATCAATCATAAAGGGAAACACCGAAATTTGGTTGTTCCCCCCCCCCCCCCCCCCGGATACGAAAAATCGACTTACGAATTCTACAAATTCTACAAAGTTTTCTGCGATGGAAATTTGAATAATTCATCTTTATCAGAAGTGACTCACGACAAAAAAATAATAAAAGCACAAGTCAAAACAATTATCGGAGTTATGTAAAAAATCTCATCGAAAAATTCATCAAATGAGGTCGACCCTCTCAATCATGCGTGCCTCCCGCCGATGCGATTTTGCTCTTCAAGATTTCAATTTCCCGGTTGCCATGACAACCCAAAGCACGTTCCCCTCGAGAGTGAAATCGATACGAGCTCTTCATAGATTAATGCCAACCAATCAACTTTATTTTTAAACACAAAAATAATCGAACAACACGTCAACACGTATCACCTTCCAATTAAAATTCAGCTTTAAAAGCTGAAATGTATGTACAACTTTTAATTTGAAAGGCGTTAAGTCCACTAAACAGTAAGGCTCTTTTTTTAGGAGGAATATAGGCTATTTTATTTCTTGATGACGTAGTTGGCTCTGGAGACCTGATGATGTCACCACTCAAAAGCCCCTCATCCAGCGTGCGTCACGGTTAACTCCTAGCAGGCGAACCTTAGTTAGCAGCACTGAAAACCCGAACTCGCTACTTAGCGCCCTCTAATCACCATTATGGCGCCTTAACCAACTCGCCTTTGCATTCTCGCAGCTAGAAATTAATCGCGATCATGCGATGGCGAAGGTGCCGTTGCCATGTTAACGACGCTACTTGGATTAGCTAAATACTTGCAGTCTTTTAATCCGCGACAATAAGATACAGAATTTCCTTCCTGGCGAAACAATTTTCCCCAGTCGCTTCTGAACTCGCATTGCTGACTGTTTTAGTTGCGAGCCGGCAGAGCCAAAACCGTCGCCATGTTGGATTTTCAGATGATTTCTAGCTTCTAGCTACGATACTGCAAAGGCGAATAGTTGCGTAAACAGTAAAGTGCACAGGCCACCAAAAGGGCAGGGGCAACTTTGTAAAAGGGCACGCTGAGGTTTTTTTTTTCGGGGGACTTTTTTTTTGCTCGTCAGTCTTTTTTTTTTTTACCCTTTTTTTTTAACCGGTCTCTCTTTTTTACCCCTTTTTTTTCTCCTCCTGATCTTCGTTTTGCCCTTTTTGGGCCTCTAGGTCCAGCACCAGCGTTTATCGGTTCAGAAAACCAAAATAGGTAAAAAAAAAATTTTTATAAAAAGGGCATTTTTTCCCGAAGAGCAGGGGCAATGCCCCCCTCCCCCATCCCTCCTGCTGTGCACGCCACTGTGCGTAAGGGCTCGATCTATACAACGACAGATTTCTCGCTCACTAGCTTTTACTTGATCAATACTAAATCTGATGGCTGCTTCTCGCCTTTACCGGAGTATGCTGCTTTCGAGTTGTCTATGCGCATTAGTAACCATGGCAACAACGCAGACGCAAATCTTCTCCTCGTGCCTCGTGACACGGTTTACGATGCTTGCAACATTCGAGCGTCGATTTATGGCAACAAGAAAACAATTTTTCATGCAAGCATCCGATGCAGGCGTATCGATTGTAGGCCGGCATTCGATGGTTTGTTTGTGTTCGATTCGATAGCCACGAAATGGACGCCATGTTGGATTTTGAATTCTCGCTGCGAGAAGCTATTTATTCTACCGACGTTTGATCATTGCTAGAAGCTGTACTTTAAAGGAGAATAACAAATTTTGGAAATAGCGTGAAATGACAACAATCTTGTAGCAATGTTTAAAATTACTGTAGCACTTCGTTCTTTATCCGTGTTGTTATTTATAATAAATACAATTTGTTATCTATTACCGCATTCATTTAGTAGCAACGGGAAACTAATCATAAATAAATAACGGTTGACTAGCAAATAGCTTTCGGCGAGCGAGAAGGACTTTTCGCATAAACGCGCCCTAAATGTGCCCTTAGGGGGTGATTAGTAACGAATTTGTTACCTGACTTTAGTACTACTGGAATTGTTCTGATTAGGTTAGTAGATTTTAACGAGTTAGGTAGATATTTTAAATGCGTACAGGTGGGTTGCAAGGGGAGCTATATAGGGAGGTCTGGCTTTCACGTGGCACTTAATAACGTCGACGTTAGTAATAATTTTCTCAGCCATAACTACACTATCTTTCGAATGGGAAAGGTGTACATAGTATCCGTTTTAAGCAATCAACCCCTCCCACCCCCAGAAAAGCATTTAAAAAAAAAACGGATTTAATAAATAACGACTCCACCCTGAAACTCAAGAAACAAGGTGACAGTCGTTAGCATAGATACGAAGCTAGTATTTCTGCGGAGAAAGTGAACCGACATTAAATTTAATTTAAATTAGGCTTCCTCACTCACGCACTCACTCACAGTCACTTTAAAAATGCAATCAGTGTCAAGTTTGCCTGCCTACCAGCTCATGAGGAAATGTCGGGCTGATGTTTATCAAATACGGTCAACGTGTTTCCAGGACTTAGGCGGGAAGGCTATGAGCTTTCAGCAATCTAATCTGCTTTTTTATTTATGCGTAGAGATACAGCATTTTTTTTTATTATTATTTGTTCCCTGTGGAGCTCGCGATTAACTATTTCCATTTGTAAATCTGCTCGTACATTTCATGGGGGCTGCGTAGTTTGGGAGCAAACGCAATACCTGGGAAGCGCACACCGGGGGGGGGGGGGGGTTGTCCTAATGGCAAAGTGCCCTTTTTGTATAGAAAAATAAATAAAAGTGGCCGACATTTCCTGGAGTGGTAATGTAGGGCCCAAAAAAGATCAACAAAAAGATCAAAAAGATCAACAAGGGCCAGAAAAGGGTACAATCTAAGAAAGGGGTGCAAAGAGGGGCAAAAACTCCGGGATAAAAGGTCCCCAGAAAAAAAAAGTAAGTTGCACCTACCCTCCCGGGGGCCTGTAAACGTCCCAGCTTTTAACGATTATGCTCTTTCAACTAATTTAGGCCAACGACTACCTGATGAGCCACGCAATAACACTTACAGAAAAAAGTGAGGGAGGGGGGATGGAAAGGAACGAAAGGGGCGACAGCTGAAGAGCTACAAAGAAATAGGTAAAAAAAAAAAAAAGGCGACTGAAAACACACACAACTGAAGAACTAATGTCACAGATATGGCAGAAAAGCCAGAGATTAAACCTTGTGTGTGTGTGTGGCTAAAATGCCATAGAAAAGTGATTGCAGAGCTGCAACCAAAAAGCCGCAGAGAATTATTAATATCGGCCAAGGTGATGCATTTGAAAACCCACACAGAATTAATCCCGTAGATGCAACTAAAGAGTCAGAAAGAATTAATCCTGTAAATGCGGTGCCGAAATGATTACAGCAGACGTGATTAAAAGGCTACAGAAAAGTGGTTGCAAATATGCAACAAGAGTCACAGATAGGTTCCAACTGAAATGATGCAGCTTGAAGAGCTGCAAAGGTGAGCACTATTCTAAGCTAAAATTGAATGGGCGCAAATAACCTACGTGTCGTCCACATGCTAAACCTTGCGTTCAACTAAACAGCCGTCGAGTAGTAAAAGAAATGAAGAGCTACATCATTGTGGAGTTTACATTTCAGCTATTTGCGTTAACATTGGCTGTTTGCATTTACATTTTAGCTATCTAGTCTATTTTAGCGTGATTTCCTCTCGTGACAACATGGTCAACAAGAAGAAATTTGGATAAAATTGGCACTTGCAAACAGCGGTCGAATTATCTACCGAAAATTTACGGCTAGACCGACTGACCAACATGATAGAGAGAAAAGAAAAACAAAGCCTAAATTTGTGGAGATCAGTTGTGGAACTGGATATTTGTTCATGATTTTTGTATAAAATATAGTCTTAATAATGTTGGGTGTTTACGTGACGCCCTGATTTACGTAAACTCTCATAAAATCTATGACCCTCTTTTACCTATAGTATGTCAACTTTCTAGAGCACTAGCAGAGTTGACGCATCTTAGATATGACCTAAGTTTCTAAAGAAACAAGACACCGCCAGCATTATCACATTTCACACAGAAATTCGTAAACTCATAATATTTTTTTTTTGTAATTAAAAACGATTTTCAAAAATGTTTCTTAAAAACAAATAAATCGTCAGAAAGCAGTCAAAGATTCGTTTCGTATTCATTTTCAAATAGCAAAAATTAAAAGAAACTAGACCACATTGATGCAGTTAAATAAGTTGAAATTCGTGACACAAACATTCAGTGATTATCGTTCGTATTTCAATGTACCGGCGAGTGTACCGGTGATTAGGGCTTCACCAACAAAACACGATCACGCCGAACGGTAGTACCAAAAATCACGCAGAACACACGAAATATATATACAAACAGTTAGTTCACAATCAGCTCCCACACATTTTTACCTAAAACAACAGAAATAAAATTTTAAAAACGCACTGACCTTATCCACCACGTGCCACCTACTAATCCACACGCATGGAGAAGAAAGGAACCATAACCGTTAAAAAAAACTTAAATAAATAATAAAAAAAAAAAGAAGAGCGGCCTCAGCACGACTCCTTGCAGCACAGCAGCTGTCTGCTGTATAAACTGAAGGACATCATCGCAAAAGACAAGAGCTCGCGCAACCCGTTCAATGAGACAGCTGCTACCGCCTAAATGAGCCAATCACATGCACGTTCCTCTACATCTACGTCTACCCCGACCCGCACTACTACTGATTACGTCATGACGTAGGGCTTCCCCACCTGCCACATGAAAGCGAAATGAGGGCGCATTTTTCCTGGTGGCGGCATGCCTGCCTTCATGCATTATCTATAGCGGGTTTTTTTTTCTTTTTGTTTCTGTGCCGCTTAATTTTCCTGTTAACTTGGGGCGTGTTTGGTTTTGGCGGGAAAGAACTGGTAGTGATGGCTGATTTCCAGAGTAGAACAGGGTAGGCCCGACGTATGCGTTGCTTCGAAAAGGTTTTGTACTTGGAATCGGAAGGGGGTAGTAAGGCAAGCGTATAAAAGTGTGGCAAATTGATCAGCACCATGATGGCAAAAGATGCGTTTCCGTTATTGGATACTCATATTAAAAGAATGAAAAAGACCGACTCTCAATTTCCGTTGTACTCCATGGAAAAATGGCGTTCACAACATTTATAAAGTAAAATATAAATAAAGAAAAAAGTCACGAGGTAAACGGCAAATGAAGCAAACAGACGGCATTAAAGACTGGCAAACGTAAAGTCCTAGTTCGATTCCCAGGCGAGGCAATTGTCTTTTCTTTATTTCTCAGATGAGTGTATCTTGTATTCTCACAAGGCCATTCTTTAATGCAGACATAAATAGAGGCGAAATGGTTTTATGCTAGGGACTAGTCGGACCCGTGCATACTGCACGGGGTGGATTGAATTTCTCGGTCTTAAACCGCCTCCACACTCGACCCCGAACACCAATTGAGGAAAAGTATGAAATTTGGTGCATAAGTCACTCTTACCAGTACAAATCGAACCAGCCGTGCAACCTCCTAGAGGCTTGATATTTCAATACGCTCCCCCTGTAACAGGCATAAAGCCCGTTTCCTAGTGAAAGTAACAAAAAAAAAGACCTAAAAAGGGGATCTCGTCCATGCCATTCGTCCACGACTCCTGCCGTCTTGATAACTTGTTACCTGGTACACATTTTCTGCAGCTACACCCCCCCCTCCCCACTACCCTTTGCATGACATCGTTTAGGGGACTACGCGAGCGGGCCGATTCCCTAAAACTAAGTATAGCTTTGTTAGTATGGCTTATTGGAGGGCTTCGGCCTATGGCCCTAAAGGTCGGGGGTTCGATTCGCGCTCAGGCAATCTGACGTTTACGCCCGAAAAGCAGTGGAAATAGGTTTGCAATTGTACTTACTTATCATTTACGAACTACTCCTTAAAAGACATTTTGCAAAGCAGTGTGGTAAAGGAAGGGAAGACCTGGAGTCATGGATGGGAAGAGATTGCACAATAGACTTGACGCAAATATGATGCCTGTCCAGGCTAGGCCATGAAGTCGACTCCAGAAAAAAATGGCACAGTACCTGCATAGGCCTGAAAACCTATCACACTATCCTTGGTCAGCCTAACCGATTATCCAGGCTAAATTATGCCAATGCCCAACCGCAGTGGCCAGTTTAGTTTGACTCGAGCTTTTACTTTGTTGTATCTTCTCAACTTTTCAATTCAACTGCACGGAAGAAGATTACATTAAAAGGCCGCAGCGAGTTGAGATAATTTTTCAATACTTTGAAGATTTATAGCAGTATCGTCAGATTACTTTAAAAAAAAAAACAGCGAGTTGAGATAAATTTTTTTTTAACACTTTGAAGATTTATAGGGGCAATACATCACATCGTGGGAAAATTAAGTGCTTCACCCGAGTTGGTGACGCAGTTGCACGATGCTTGAGAAAACAGATAAAGGAGGCCAATTCGACAATGTAAATACATCTAATGGGCTGGGTGTCGAAACCTGCACTAGCAAACAGAGGTTTGTTAGCGACAAACAAAAGCAAGCTTATTCCAACAGCTGAAAACTAGACCCAAAGAAACTAAATCTATAACGTTCAATGTAACATCACAGTACCGTCACGTTGGCCATGTGTAGCCAATGGCTAATGCCTTAATTCTTACGAGTAACTTGTTACTGTTACAAGCAAGCAGACGAGCCAATTTGACTGCACACGATGTGCGAGTAGCAATGCAACCATGACTAACTTCGCGTAGGCAAAGAAGAGCCGCCACATATCGTATACTTTTACATGAAACAACAATGGACAGCAACGCCCACGGATTGAAGTGGGGCATGCCAATAACCACAGTGTTAAGTGCATGCTGACAAGCCAATAGGCTCTGCACGTATAACTATTGTTAAGGGTACAATCTAGGAAAAAAAAGCCGAGGAAAAAAAGCCGAGGAAAAAAAAGCCGCGGAAAAAAAGCCTGGAAAAAACAGCTGATGGAAAAAAAAGCCCCGGAAAAAAAGCTGCGGAAAAAAAAGCTGATGGAAAAAAAAGCCGATGGAAAAAAAAGCCGCGGAAAAAAAGGCCGCAGAAAAAAAAGCTGATGGAAAAAAAAGCCGATGGAAGAAAGAACGTGATAAAATCCTGGTTCAAAATTTACAAAAATAATACCTAAATGTAGTTACGTGTGTATTAATCATTCATTAGCTGCATGTTGCTCGATCAAGGTCACCTTTGGAATCCCGAAAAGGAAAAGAAGTCACAAGTTTTCTCCCAAATTCCTTAACTGGGGAGGTGGTGGGGGAAAGGGTCGTCCTCAGCATTGGTCGTGTGTCTAAATTATTCACTTTTTTTTCCAGTGCAGGGGTGGGGGGAGGGAGAGGGTGGCGGGAAAGGGATACGATCCAGAAAAAAATATTAAAATGCTTGCAGATAAATATCAAAATACCTCTAAAAACAAAAAAAAAAGAAAGGTAAAGGAGTTCGGAAATAAAAGTATGCTTTCCGGAATTTTCTTTTAGTTGTCCCAAGTTACGGATTTAAGGCAAGTTTAAAATTTCCTGATTATTTCCCCCCTCCCCCTCCTATCCAAATTATGGCGGAAACTCGTCATTTCATGATTTATCCTTTAACGATCGAAGGTCCCCCGACCAAAGTGAGGACGACCCTTTCCCCCACAACCTCCCCAGTTAGGGAATTTGGCAGGAAACTTGTGATTTCTTTTCCTTTCGTGTTTCCCAAAGGTGACCTTGATCGAGCAACATGCAGCTAATGAATGATTAATACACACGTTAAGTGCATTTAGGTAGTTTTTTTGTAAATTTTCAACCAGATTTTTTCGCGTTTTTTTTTTTTTACCATCGGCCTTTTTTTCCGCGGCTTTTTTTTCCATCGGCCTTTTTGTCCATCAGCTTTTTTTCCGCGGCTTTTTTTCCCGGGCTTTTTTTCCATCGGCTTTTTTTTCCATCAGCTTTTTTTTCCGCGGCTTTTTTTTCCAAGGCTTTTTTTTCCATCAGCTTTTTTTTTCCAGGCTTTTTTTTCCGGGGCTTTTTTTTCCCAGGCTTTTTTTTCCGGTCACCGTTGACAAACCAATACTCTCTGTGCATATGACTACTGCCAAGGGCATTCTGACAAGCCAATTGGCTCCATACATTATAACTGTTGTTAAGGATACACTGACAAGCCAATAGGCTCCGCTTATAGACTATTACTAGAAAACAACGAACTGATTCGAAGTCAAAACGGCAAAGAAACACAAATAAACTTTCCTGTAAGGTTTCCGATACAGCAGTGTTGCTGTACTGTTTAGTCCATGTGAAACCTTACTGCTGTACTCAAATGTTTTTACCATTAACTATTATTACGGGCGTGCTGACAAGCCAACAGGCTCCACGCATTTAACTATAATTGTTAAGGGCACGCTGGCAAGCCAACAGGCTGCTGCGCATTTAACTATTGTTAAGGGCATGCTGACAACAAGCCACGAGGCCCCGCGCATGCATATGCAGGCAAGTCTGCTTCGTTTAGCCACCTAATTAACTTTTAGAAGCCTTACCAATTCTACCGTCAATCGAATTGGCTGGCTCGTGGACGAATAAAAACCAAGTAAGATGGATGGCTGTTGCCTGGCTGCGTGTATGCCCCCCCCCCCCCCCCCATTGTACATTTCTCATCAAGGATGACACGCAAGACGATCCTTCGACGATTGACGTCACAAAAAAACGAGTGGCGCTAGCACCCCATATCACTTTCAACTGCTACTTGGAGCAATTTCTCTTCTTGATTTTTTGTTTGTTCCTCGACTATTTTTTTTTTCTTGTCTTTTACAAGCGATCAGTTTTCTTACGGCCATCTTTTACGGCCACTCCTTGGTTCAACCGCTTCATACTGGATGCCGGGATGGGCGCGCTCGGGTCGGGAATTCGGTTCTGGGAAGATGAGGCCGCACAAGTCCGTCTCACTATCTGTCTATCGCCAATTTCAATTGTCACTTGTTGGCGATGTACTCAAAATCGTCCCTCATACCACGCTGGCCCCACGTTGGCTTTCTTGTGTTACTCGTTTTGCAACATTAAGTCAAACGCATGCAAATATTGCAGAAATGCATTTATTTTTCTAGTCCCACCTCCCCATCCCCATGTAAATAGTTTTGCAACATCAATTCAAACCTAGGTAATTGCTAAATCTATCTATGAATGGAATACACAGAAATAGCGAACAGCAGTGGGTCCTTTTAAAAAGCCAATCACTCGTCGATGTATTTTCCACGACTTGTCAGCAAATGCAAGAATATTTTATAATCGTGATCAACTTGACGTACGTGAAGGTATCTCCTCAAGCGGCCGCTAGATAATTCTTAAAAAAGTTGAGAACAATAACAGGGGGAGACGATAAGTAGCGCTAATCAGTGACGACCCGCACCGCCTACGGCAACAGTACATCTAGAAGCATGCTGTCCTGTAAAGTTTTCCTGCAATGCAATCCCTCCAACGAGACGTGTGGGGCCGTGGGCCGCTACTGGGCCGTGGCTGCTTGACGTCTTATGTGATTTATTTATATATATATATATATATATATATATATATATATTCTCTTCGAGTCACCAACAAACATACGGATTACATGGCCAAAATTGCTAAATTTGACAGGGCTTTCATCATAGTTGTCTCATTTGTTTAAAGCTAATGAGACCAATGATAGGTAGACCACAAATTCGCATTAATAAAGTCGATGATCGCTAGTTAGTATACACCAGTGAAAGTTACAGCAAGGGCAAAATTAGCAATTCGCTGGTTGCTTAACGGAGCATGTAGTTTTCGAGTTGTCTACATCTCCTAGAAACCATGGCAACGATGCGGACAGAGATCCCCTGCTCGTGGCTCGTGACACAAAGTATGATGGCATGTGGAATGATGGTGTCGATTTATCTCAACCAGAGACCAATACCATACTGCAGCCCCAAAATGGCGGACTGACTTATGAATGCCAGTATTAGAGTTTCCGATTCGACAAACCGGAAACGGAGCCATGTTAGATTATGAATTCTCGCTGCGAGATTCCATTTTCTCGTTTCGTTCGTCGTTTGGTTACAGCTACGAAGTGCTAAGTGTTCTTTGTGGAAGAATAGGCAAATTTAGGAAATAGCGAGAAATGACGACAAGGTTTGTAGCAATTTCTAAAATTATTGCTGCCATTTTGTTCTTAACCCTTGTTATTTATAAGCCATTTAATTGTTTATGTATTACCGTATTTCTTTAGTGGGTACTGGAAACTCGTCGTAAATGAATAACGGTAGGCTAGCAAATAGCTTTCGGCAAGCGGAGGGGGTTCGTTGTATAAATGCACCCTACGTACGAAGAATTAACCACCGCGCGTGTATTTTACCGCAAGTGTTTTTGGGCGGCAAGCCTTTTATAAGATCTCTTGCGTAGTCCGAAAAACTTCAAGAGGCTCACCTGTTAAAACAAGTTTTCGGCTTTTTTTGTTTGTTTTTGTTGTTGTTGTTATTCTGATGATTGTCAATTTATTTTGGTTTTCAATTTGCCTTGCTTTTTTCACCATCAATCAATCTTTTGTTTGTTAGGCATCCTATGGGCAAAATTTAATCCAATTACAATTAACTTAAAATTAATGTGAAATCAGATACATACACAATTACACAGCCCTGACCTGACAACCATCACCACTTTTGTTTTTTGTTGTTGTTTGTTTGCTTAATTTTGAAGCATTCGTCAGTCAAATTATCCCTTATCCGTTCATCACCTTATTGATAATGCATGACGACTAGTTTTTTTTTTTTACCGTTTTTCAGCGACGTCGTCTAGCTAAGTACAAGGTTTGTACATAACAGACGAAACCATTTCCAAGGCATTTTCAAGGCGTTTCAAGGAAAACTTACAACCAATTTCAAGACTTTTCACGGAAAACTTACAACCATTTTCAAGGCTTTTTCCAGGCTTTTCAAGGAAAACTTACAACCATTTCCAAGGCTTTTTTAGGATTTTCAAGGAAAACTTACAACCATTTCCAAGGCTTTTTTAGGCTTTTCAAGGAAAACTTACAACCATTTTCAAGGCTTTTCAAGGAAAACTTACAACCATTTTCAAGACTTTTCAAGGAAAACTTAACACCATTTTCAAGGCTTTTTCAAGGCTTTTCAAGGAAACCTTAACACCATTTTCAAGGCTTTTCCAAGGCTTTTCAAGGAAAACGTATAACCATTTTCAAGGCTTTTCAAGGAAAATTTACGACCATTTTCAAGGCTTTTCAAGGAAAACTTACAACCAATTTCAAGGCTTTTTCAAGGCGTTTCAAGGAAAACTTACAACCATTTTCAAGGCTTTTCAAGGAAAACTTACAACCATTTACAAGGCTTTTCAAGGAAAACTTACAACCATTTTCAAGGCTCTATGCGTATCAAAATTACCTTTTAAATTCCAGTATTTTCCCAGAAGTCATCGTTCGCACCGTTCTGCTCTTATAGTTTGTAATAGGAAGCTAAACAGTCGTAAACAATAACGAACATGATGTCCTCCCCTCACCAATGGCCAAGTAGGAAGTGGTATAATACAAGAACTAACAACCAGTGTAAAAGAACGTTCTCAGCTGCCCCTTCCAGCAAAAATTGCATGCACTGCACTGCACTGCACTGCAACTTTCCTTCTGTCTCCAGTCCAATCCGAGAGGAGCACCGTTCGAAGAAGAAATGGATTCGGTTGACAAATTAATTCTGTCCTTTGTTTAATTTTGTACCTGAATTAATATTATAGTTATGCATTAAGCTCATTCCACGCAAAGTGCACTCACAAAATTCAAGGCCATTTCAAGGCTGCGACAACAAATTTTCAAATTTCAAGGTTTTTCAATCCTTGAATTTTTCCGTTTTCAAATTTAAGGCTTTTCGAGGCATTCAAGGCCATCCCTTCCCAAGTAGCAACGTTAGGGGG
>JAHWFP010032233.1:52763-66689 GCA_023313725.1 Lithobius niger
TATACCCTCTTCTTTTCTATCCCCCCCCCCCTTGCCCCCCCATGCGGCCCTGGGCCTAAAGGCGTAAAAAAGGCTGAATGGGGCGCAGAATGGGGTAAAAAAAAAGAGCATAAAAGAAAATAAGAGGGTAAAAGAAAAGATAAAGTAAAAAGTGCCCCTATCCTCTCTGGGAATATGTGTGTTTCTGTTGGCTGCTTATCGCCAAACACTGCCCGTACGTAGCATACACGGCGTAAAACATTTCCTTATTAAACCGTAGTAGTTCGCATTTATTTATCTGCAAGCGTGGTTAGTGAAGATTAAGTTCTTCGTCGTTTTATGACCGCTCCACTTCATCTGTTGTAATCTCTGGCATCCAGCACCTAACCAAATAAGATAGTTTATGACTCGGGAAAGATTTGTGCAGCTTCAGCAAAGAAATGCGTGGGCGGCAAATGAGGTCGGTAGACGGACCTTTTTAGCAACAGGTGGCTGACCTCAACCATCCATCCAACCATCTCTTCAAATGTCTGCGTTGCCATGGAGGAGGCTGTCGCACCCTGCAAGTGGAAAATTGATGAAATGGTTTTTGAGAATTGCCAACCAAAGTTCAATGATTTTAATGAGCGAGCGAGTGTAGCCTTGCAATCTTCTGTATCCTGGTAACTGTTTCACCACGATGTTTTTTTTTGGGGGGGGGGGGGGGCCCCCCCGAGGGTGGCAGAGGTCTTCTTACTACCTAACGCTGCGGAACACCAGCTTTCGTCCCAAAGGGGAAAAATCAGCCAAAAGAAGAAAAAAAAAGCCGATTTTTTTTTGTGTGTGGGGGAAAAAAAGCCTATTTTTTTTATATCTACGTCCTGTTATGGCTTAGATCGTTTGTCTTCGCTCGAATTTCGCCAGGCAGGGTAAGGAATTTCACCAGGAAACATATATATTACACGGCGTTTTTTCTTTTAACTTTTTTAGTTCAGCTTTTTTACCCTCGGTGCTTTTTCCACTTTAGATATGTTCCAATGTTGGACAAGAATCGAAGGTGGGGGGGGGGGGAGCTCCATCGAAAAAAAAAAGGGATAAAGCGCTTAAAAAAGGATAAAGTGCAGCATTGGCAGCGAAAGATGCATGTAAAGGAGGAGCTAACTCTGTATTTCAGAGGTTTAAAGTTTTAAAAACAATGTAACGACGGGTCCTTATTGAGCTTGGAGTCCCTGGAATCGGTATTGCAGTTTTAGAACCACCCTGTATTTTAAAGGTTTATTTTTTGTTTTGTTTTCCATTTTTCCATAAATTTATCTACCGGGTGAGGGGGGGGGGGGGGTGCACGAGCCCCAGTGTGCAGGCGCCCGTGTACTCGTTGGCCAGGTCGCGTGCGAACGTGGCCAACGATAATACATGTAATTTTATGTTTACGAGTGACGAGCAACGCTGGCGGACCTCGAAATAGCCATATTTGTTAGCTGGCTATGTTCGGACGTGATGATGCGATTATGTCAAGTTGACGTGATTTTTCGAGATGAGATTCGCGAGTGACTGGCTACGGTGTGCCCTTGGAGTTGCTCGTCACTCTGGCGAACGTTAAAAATGACGTAAACGTTGACCGTGGCTCGAAGCGAAATGCAATTAAATGACGTCATTTCGTCGTTATTTTCCCTCCGTGTTACTGATGAATAGCTGAAGCTCAAGCCCGGAAATGAGTTTGCTCGACGTTCGCGAACCTCACAAACGAATGACGTAATTATTGGCCACATCGCGTGTAAACATGAACGATGATACGAAAATGGACGCCGATTCGCGCAAGGCTCACGTGTATCGAGCACTCGCTCTCCTGTTGTATATCGTCGTTTGGCTGACATTGGATAACTGCGTATTCTTTTCAGGAAAGATAAGGACCTATTTCTTTTGTTGTCATACACGCACTCTTATACCGATTTTTCAGACGTAATCCGCCGTGCGTTGCTAAACCGTCGTGGTCTGGGTGCGATTCGGAACGTGGCCATGTTAGGTCGGAATAGTATCACGACCAAGTTCGGTTGGGTTGCTAAATTTTATAAGGGACAATAAAACTGCATGGTTCGGTACGGGCACGGCGTGCTTTGTTTTATTGCTTGTGAAAACGGTATTAGCAAACATCTGATGAACAAAGTAGCAGTCGCCACTTTGCCGGCAGACTTTAGAAAGTACTCGCCATACAGCCGATACACCTTGCATGGTTTTTCAAATTTATGCATTTGCTGTAATTGTATTACTTCAGAAAAATAGTGTTGTATGACCCCTGCAAACGCTCAAACCACATGTCTAGCACCAACGTGTTCGTATATTAGTCAGTTTCTATTTCTAGTCGCCTTTTTGGCGAGTAGAGATAAATTCTAGTCGCCACTTATTGTTTTTTATTCGCCAATTGTTGATTTTTTATTCGCCAAATTACGATTGGCGGCTTTGTAGCACCCGATCCCACAGGGACCAGCATATTTTCCAGGATAGACCTCGTTACCTCTCATGGATGCTGAAGGAAATTCGTATTCTCTCTCACTGCCCTTGCTGGCGCGGATTGGCAAGGACTCTGCCACGATCTCATTTCCGATCCCCGATCAGATCGGCTTCTTCAGACACCAGAACTCTGCCACCCTCTACCCACCACGACAAATCTAAGAAGCATTTCGCAGTTTGCCTTGGCTTATAGCTTTTCCTGCTTTAACTTTTCGGTTAACAGTATATTTTTAAAAATTTTATTGCGCGTCATTCGCTGGTTCCGTTATGACGATATCCTTGAATTCCATTGTATTCCGTTTTTACAAACATGATTCAGAGGGGCACGATTAGCTTTCCTGCAAGTTTGGTTTTAATTTTAGCAACTTCCCTGCTTGTAGGAAGTATTTTGTCCCAATAAAGCCGTTACTCACTTTTCCGGACGAACTCAGAAACCGTACTTCCACATTTCATTTTACCATCACCAAATGCACCAAAGTACAAAAAGCAGTGAGTAAACTCGGTAGCGGTCGCCTGAATGTTCGCGGAACTTCGTGGCTTCCGCCGTGAACGGAGAATAAGTTTCACACTACTTAGCAGTATTCGAAACCAGGGCCTCATATTTAGCCAACCTCAAAGACCAATAGAATGGCTGGCAGTTCGAATCCAACGACTGCCCCAAATATAACAGAGTACTATAACATTTTTTTTATAGCCGACGAAAATGTACATTATCTGTCTTTTATAGCGTTTCCCTCCTTTTGAGCTTTAATTCCCCTAGAAACTTGAAAGTTGGCTTCCCAGCTGGACTTGTACTGCCATGCGCATGCGCAGGATTGTGCTGGCTATATATACTCGGCGCAGCCGTCCGATGGCATCATTTGTCCTAGGGCAGTCACGACGACGACGCGACCACCTTGAGCTCTTCCCACTCCGTCCTTTTCAACGAATATCCGCCAGTCCTTAGGACTGACTGGCTTTACCATACTCTCTACACGGTTGAAGCTTCGCTCCTGGATTGGGGGGGGGAGGGGGGGGGCACGTCCCAATACCCCATCTCACGGATGGAAGGACTACGTCGGGACCACGTGGAGGGACCAGGTCCCATTCTACCGTCCGCAGATGGAGGAGCCACGTCCCACTCCGCGGTTCCGGAGTATGCGGTGCCACGTGCCCCACGGATGGAAGGGACCTGTGTTCCTACATCGACACAGTCGTTCCGCCTTCCACTGGTTCCTCGAAACCAATGGACGTCCTGCATACCGTCGTTCTGCGGATGGAAGGTAACTCCATCCCTACATGGCACAACCGTTCCACTACCCAGGATTCCGTCCTATTCCGCATACCACGTCCCGCAGATGGAGGAATCCTTCGTTCCTATCCTCTTGGTTCCTAACCCAATGCGGCTTGTATCATTAAGGTGTTTGGACAGTGTGCAGTTCAGCTCTGACGGGCAACGATAGTTATCCTCGGTTCCATTCCCCTCACTGTGCATTGCCTCTGCGCAGCCTTCTTGGATTGGGCTGCTTCACCACCTGCTGTTGAATTTCGCCTTCCTTTTCCTCCAGTGTTTAATGCTGTTGTTTAACCAAAGGAATATGATATCCCTCCGCGCAGTCATTATCTGCGCATCCTACTGTGCAGCCCTCTTATCTCATATAAACGCTTCAACGATGCAACCCGCTCGTCCTTCAACCTGTATCCCTTGCAGCTGTGCTGCACACTGCTCCTAAACAGGTACGTTCCGACGTTCATCTGTAGCCTGCTCTGGCCTTGGCTGGTTTTGTGTGTTCTTTACACGAGCCTTACGTCCAATATCACGTTCCTCGTATCGTCCTTCATTTGCCCCGACTAGACCTCGGTCTGGGAACAAAAAAGGATTCCTGGTTCCCTTAGGAACACGAGCATCTTATTACTACTACAGTCAATTCACGTCCAACCTGCGGGTGCGACAGTTAGAAGCAACAACTTAACACAACAATCGGTTCGGATGGAGACCCTGACAGGCCCAGCAACTGGTTTGGGACTCGTTCCTCCTACGTCTCATGCCTTTTGTAGGCATCCAACCTAGTCCTCGTCCCTCTAAGCGCTGTGTGTTAATTGCAACACATGCCTGAACCGTTCCACGCTTCATGTCTGCTTCACCACCTTATTCGTCCGCTCCCTAGCCACCTGGAATACCTCCGTCTGACACTCCTCTCTATAGCCACTCTGTTCCTCCGTCAATTTTTACAATAAATTCTTTCTGCCGTTCCCACGCTTGCATCCGCTCACAGACGCAACAACTCTCCCATGAGAAGCACATCCTTTTTTCTGAAGACTCGGTCCTCTGTTCCCTTTCATAGGGACTTATCCTTCACTACGGCTTCGTCCTAGGACGCTTAGGTATAGACAAGGGACATGTACCGGGACTATGTCCTCATCCCCTTCTTCATCAGCTCATGGCTTGTCGCCGCCCCAAACATTACAATCCCCTGAAATTTACGATTATACACACATCGTAAAAAAAAAAAAGGGGGGGGGGGAAGGAGGACACAACTGCACAACTATCCTGATATTACCTCCACCTCTTCGACCAACACTATGGTCCCGCCTACAGCACTACACCCGCTGACTGCGCAGTGCTGCCATGTCTCACCGCCAGGCGCCTCTACAGTCACTCACCTAGCGATTCATAGCGCTTCGCGTCTAACGGTTTTCGTGTCCTGTTCATCGTTCACCATGTCCGCCTCTTTTTCTTCTGAAGATCCTGTTACCCGAAGTTACACTAACCAAAGAAGGGAATGTGTCCTCACTCAAGGCTTGTAATTGCCTAGGTTTTTCCGAAAATTCTACGACGTATCACTTCGATCCTCGTCCATGCTGCCAGCAGCACAGGTAGTGTGACCATGGACTTATATACTATCACACTACCAGCTCCAGCTCCATGGTGTGACGGACAGGAACGTAACTGCCGTATTTGCGTCCCTGAATTAAGTGGTAGTCGTTAGATATTTAAAAAAAAATGACGATTCAGCGCTACCTACTGTCAGGAAACCAGAGGCGTAACTTCAAATTTTGGGCCCGGAGGCGGGAGTGCAGTTGAGACCCCCCTCCTGTCATAAAAAAATGTATTTTTGACCATACTAGACGAGAACCCAATGCAGGCCAACCTCCTTCTTTAAAAAAATTGCAGTTTATGCCACACAAGGCAAGAGCCGATGGGCCCACCTTCATAAAAAAAAAAGAAATGTAGTTTTACCACACAAGGCAAGCGCTCAGTGGAGGCTGCCTACACCCGACCCCTTCACACACCAAAAATGCATGTTTGCTACACATGGTGAGACTCCATTGGAGCCCCCCCCCCCATCCCAGTGGATGCCTTTCATTAAATAAGTATGCAGCATTTTGTCACATAAGGCGAAAGCCCAGCGGGGCCCCCACCCCCTAAACAAAAAATAAATAAAACAATTGAGTTTTTGCCAAATAAGACGGAACTATAGCAATAACAAACTTTCTGATATTTTGGAGTTATAAAATTTTAAAATGGGGCCAGTGAGTGGGGCCCCCTAAAGTCAGTGGGCCCGGAGGCGGCTGCCTCCTCTGCCTCATTGTAGTTACGCCACTGCAGGAAACTCGAACATAACGTGAAAAAAAAAAGAAGCTTAAACTGCGTAAAAGGCACGCAACGGATTCCGGAACTTGAAGCTGGAGTGAATACCACAGAAAACGCGCATTTATGCAACGATCCGCCTTTGCATTCTCACAGCTAGAATTTAATCGCGATGGCAAAGGTGTCGTTGCCATGGTAGCAGGGCTACTTACCTTAGCTAAAGCCGACATCGTTTGAGCAAATGCTTGCAGTCTTACAATCCGTGACAATAAGACGAAGAATGACTCTGGACGAAACAATTTTCCCAGTCCCTTCTGAACTCGCATTGTAGACGGTTTTCGTTGCGAACCAGCAGAGCTAAAACCGCCATGTTCTAATTTCAGGTAATTTCTAGCTGCGAGAATATAAATAAGAGCTATTGCGTAAACGCGCTCTTAGGGCGCGTTTACGCAGCGACTCGCCTTAATTTGCATTCTCGCAGCTAGAACTCAATCGCGATGGCAAAGGTGACATTGCCATGGTAACATCGCTAAACGCATTAGCTGAATCCGACATCGTTTGAGTAAATACTTGCAGTCTTATAATCCGTGCCAATAATATAAAGAATTCCTCATGACGAAACAATTTTCCCGAACGCTTCTGAACTCACGTTATTTGCAGTTTTCGTTGCGAGGCGGCAGACACAAAACCGCCGCCATGGTGGAATTTGAGGTGATTTCTAGCTTCTGGCTGCGAGAATGCAAAAGCGAGTGGTGCGTAAACGTGCCCTTAAAGTCCCGCGCGAAACGCGAGGTTCGTGAGGGTGGGGTGGGGGGCTTGCCAGGGTTCCCGAACAAAGTGAACAGCAGCATCCGAATGGTTAGAGTCGTCGCTTCCAAGCAAATTCCGAGGTTCCGTGGTTCCGAGGGGATATTGATTGATCAAGGTAGGGTACACTGGATTATTGCAACTAAGGGAATACTTTGGTTTACTGGATTACTACAAGGAATACTTCTGATTACTGGATTACTACCAGGAATACTTCGGATTGCTGGATTACTACAAGGAACTCAGAAGACGAGAGATCGAATCGTGTTCCAACCTGTTGACTCCAGAAATAAAAAAAACAAAAACGAACCATGCTCTAGAGCGGCTATCTACTTTCTGCAGTGAATGTAAGAGTACAGTGAGAAAGAATCTCTGCAACCTGACCCAAGTTCAACCATACCTACCTCCCAAATGCTTGACTTTAGGGATATTTTTTGCGGTTACTATTTAATGTTTTTATAGGTTATTTAAAAACAAAATTTTTTACTGGGGGAAAGTTGCAGTAGCGCACCAAGGAATTTTGTCTGGGGGAAAGGGAGGGGGTCAAAAATTATTTGAATTCAAAATAGGTTCCAATAATTTTACTCGGGGTTCAGGGTGGGGGAGGGGGAGGGGGTTTAGGTCCCGCTAACAATCTAACATTTCATTTTCAACAACTCCATCAGGCCCGGACTGGGTAGGGGGGCTGGAGGGCGATCGCCCAGTGGGCCAGCCTCCTCTTTTTTTTTTTAAATATTTTTCTAAAATTGTTCATTGCAATGCTCATGTGCTTAATCTTGTAACGACAGATTCAACTGAATGCTGCGAAGGGGGAGTGGGGGTGGGTGCCTGTAAATTTATGGAAAAAGTAATTCGGTAGTCTAATTTTTTTTGTAATTGGTGGGCCAAGATGGTATGAGCCCGGTCATAAGAATTGAGCCAGTGAGGGCATGAACTCCAATGTCTTTGAAATGCTTGTGTCTGGGGTGGGGGGGAGGGGGGGACGAGCATTTGCCCCTCACAGTAAAGTTTGGTAAAAGACATAATTATACAGCAATAAAAAAGTTGTGAAAATTTTATTTATTTAGGTTTAAAATGAGCCACCGTCCCCCCCCCCGCCCCCTGGGTGGGCCACTGTGTAAAGTGGCCGCTACCTCGACTAATAATACGCTTTGAAATTAGTTCTTACCGAAGTTGATCGTATATCTATTTGATCTACGTCCAGCCTGGCGTGGTCCGGTTTTCCGTGGTGCTAGCTATACGACAAAATGACAACCAGTGCAAGAGATGTTGTCACAGGAAGTAGTATGTAAATGCGTGTGTGTTCTTTTTTTATTATTATTATATTTAGGTTCTGCGTGTGATTAGGAAATGAGATAAGAGCCAAATTATTATGTCTGCTTGAACAAAGTCGATTTTATTTACTCTGCGTCGAACATTTTTCGGTTTAGATTTTTCCAAGATGACCACACTCCGTTAAAACCTTTTTATTTTATTTTTTTCCAAGTTTGACTTGTAAATATACACAATTCGCTGCTAGGTTAGATACAGGACTAAAGGGAATGATGTATACCGGTTTTGCCGAATCCGCTTTGCCGAAAATCTTACCCGTTTTGCCGGAAAGTTTAACCCAATAAGGGTAAAGGGACCCATCAAGTTTTGGCCATAGAAACGAGTGATATCAGTGCCACAATGGCTGCCACCACCACCAAGTTTGTGGCCCGAACCATGTCACTCAAGCTTCACCGAGGTGTCAGTTAAGATTGAGTGATCAAGGTTGGGACGAAAAACTTAGTGGCAGTCATTTTGGCTCCGATATCACTACTTTCTGTGGCGAAAACTTGATGGATCCCTTTATTGTGTACCTAAATTTCGTTGAAATGATATGATCAGGATCCCAACCAACAACTTAATGAAAATTTCGATTATGTTATATAGAAGAGTAAAATCGTGATATATCGTAATATTGCGACACCACCAAACCTTTTTGGGAAAAGAAAGAAAAACTTATTCTTTGCTGCAACGCTAGTGTTGCGTGGTGGTACGGTTATGAAAATGGCGGTCATTGGTAATATCGTGGTAATTTACGAAAAAATTTTACGCTTTTATCCTAAACTATCTAATTACTAAGATACTTTTAGCTTTTTATGCAGCCAAGGCTCAAATTTCTTTATTATATTATTATTATAAACTTTAACTTTAAAATGGATGGTCTTTCATGGGATCATAGTGCAGTCAGCAAATCCGCTGGTTAATACATCTGAGGTTTGAGTCTAGACAACAGTTTAATTATTATTTTCAGTATACACGAGTGTTGATTTAAAAAAAAATCGAAGAATCATGTGATGTTACTGTCTCGTTGTTTGTGCAGATGCAGACTACTCCGGGGTCGAGTGGGTTCTTCACCAGCGCATGTCGGTAATGTAAAAACAGAATTGCCGTGCCGCCCCTATTTGCTACCCGAAACCCAGGCGCACACCCTCACTGTGGGGGAGGAAGGGGCCGTTAATCTCTGGGGGAGGGGGGGGGGGGGGGGTCGCGAATGAAAGTTCTTTACTTTCTACTCGAAGGTTCGAGACGTGGTCGTTTTGTGGGAATAAATAAGTGGCCTCTGCCCACCGGTGTATACGTTCGGGTAGACAAGCTCCCCCGAAGTGCGCTCATTCAGGGTGCAGATAAAACCTGGAGAACCAGGAAATGAACATAGAGCCAAAATTTCAGGGAAAATCTGACATTTTTATGAAAATCAGGGAAAAAACAGGGAAGTTTGAAAAAAAAATGCCTTTGTGTCGGATCTAGAAGTTCCATGAATTAGCAGATCAGAAACCAAATCCTGGACTAGTAGCAGATATTTTAGTTTGTGCTTTAATACGTTCAAGTACTAAATTAAACCAAATCTTAGGTTGTACCAAATATCTGTGATGGAAATGCGTTTAGTCCTATCTAGACTAGTCCATCTGTACAGCTATTTTCTGTGATGTTGGGATTATTTTCGTACAGAAGGGCAACTGGAAATTGCCATTGGATGCACCTGGAAGTGTCAGGGAAATTGAGAATTAAAAATTTGCTCGAACCCTGTCATTTGCATGTCGATAGTGGCTTGTAAAATTCCTAGCAAAATTGTCTTTCTCCGTTGTTAGTTAACTTTGAAAAAGACGTTCTAATTGTTAATTCTCCTTCCATTTCTTTTTTTTTAAAGTGTTTCGTTTTTCTTGAAGAATAGTAACGTTCTTCTTTCTTTAGTTTTTGCAGCACATATTCCATAATGTGCAAAATGTGTTAATGTATAACCTTGAAGAAGCGGGAAACTTCAAAACTTTACCTCCTAACAGTGTGAAGAGGCGGTGTGAAGGGTAGCAAGCATACTCCACTCCTTCGCAAGGCAGGTCCCTATGGACAAGGGGCACCTTGGCCCAGGAGGCAAGGGATCGTCAAAAGAAACAAAATTATCTTGTTGTTTGGTCAAGGTTGGGAGTCCTTCCCTTTGTCGCTGAAATTGTTTATTTGTTGAGAAGAGGCCCTTGCACCCTTCCTTGGATAAAGCTGGTTGCGGTCCTACCGTGTGGGGGTAAAAAGAAGCGTAATTTTGGCTGCAATTACGTCATTTATGACGTTCATGAGTGACGAACTGCCCCTGGTCACGAATCGTAAAGCTTCCAGAATCTTAAAGGTGTTTTTCTCCCGGTTGGCTTTTGTGTATGGCTCAGTTTGGCAACAATACTTCATACGCGTATGCGAGGGGGTGTCTGACGATGGCAGCCATATGATTTGCGGGTATAAATCATTGGTAAGTCAATAAATCCCTGTAAATCAATAAATCGGAGGTAAATCTGTAAGTCACTGGTAAATCAGTAGCGTAAATCATCTGTAAATAAGAGTAAAGCGGTAAATCAAGTGCTGTATGATTTACGGGTATAAATCATCAGTAAATCGTAGGTAAATGTGTAAATCACTGGTAAATCAGTAGCATAAATCATCTGTAAATAAGGGTAAATCAAGTGCTGTATGATTTACGGGTATAAATCATTAGTAAATCAGTAAATCGGAGGCAAATCTGTAAATCACTGGTACATCAGTAAATCGAGGTTTAATCAGTAAATCAATGTAAAGCAGTATCCTAAATCAAGTTCAAAATAAATGCGATCGCCTTCGTTTTGGTACGATCGTTTGGTTTGGAAATGGATTGTAAATCAGAAAATCAAAGGTAATTGTGTTAATCAAGTGTAAATGATTAAGTCAGGTGCAAATCTGTAAACCAATCTCAAATCCTTAAATCAGGAAATCAACATAATTCAGTAAATCACTGTAAGTCGAAAATAAATCAGTAAATCAAAGGTAAATCAGTAAATCAAGCACACTAGTCAACCCTTTGTCGGTCCCCTCGGGCGAATGTTGTAAATGCATTCATTTTCCCCACGTGACAAACGGTTTCGCTACACTCACTCTATATAACGTATGTAAATGTTGCAAAACCTATTTCGTGCAGGATGCTCGAATAGAGTGAGACGGTATGTCCTTTTAACTCATTTTCGTTGTTATGCTGTCATGTTGTCTTAACTGCGGGTAACTTGTCCTTCACAATTTTTTCTATTGCGTGCAATTCGTATGAATGAGCATTACGCTAAAACGAGTTGTGATCCTGAAATGCTAAAAACCGGTAGTTGGAAGTCTCTTTTTTTTTATCTTCCTTTTTTTTTTAACTGTAAAAATCCTTAAATCTAGTAGCAACCAGATGAGAGAGAGAGAGACTTGCATTCTTGAGCCTGCTATGTGGTGAATGTCTTCATTCCTCGGCTAGCTGGTAAGCATTTTTATTGAGGTAACTCGTAGCCTGTTATTAAGAGGTCTTTGGCTTAGATGTGTCGCAACGCTGTAGCCAATCATCCACGACCTCCCCCTTGCAAAACGAAGAAAAACAAAAAAAAAACGCCTGACTTTTTTTTTTTGAAGTCGATTGCCGTTCTGCCTTGGGAAAGTGCTCTGGCAAGCAATTGTAAAGTATTGGGTCCCGGCAGAATGGTGATTCGTGCACTGTTTGCGAGGAGATAGCTTTCAACTGGCGAAAATAATCGCACCTGGGTCACCTACTGTTCGCCTACTGTTATCGCACAATAGCTGCTCAGTTCTCGGGTGTAGTATACCCGTTTCGCTCCATCCCGTTTCGCGGATTCCGTTTCGCCGAATCCCGTTTCGCCGAATCAAAATATTCTTTAAAAAATTTGACGTTGGAGAAGTATAAAGATGCATTCCTAATTGGAAGAAATTTCTGATTAGTTGCGGTTACTGGTGTTATATGTTCAGCCGCAGCGAGCACGGCAGCACGAGCGAGGCACATAATTTTAAGGAAAAAAATGTTAGGCGAAACGGGAATCCCCGTTTGGCCGAAAATTAAGACACTGATTACAGTTCGGCGAAACGGGAATCGGTTAAAAAGTCACACATCATCATCCTTCACGGTCATTTTCCTGCTGTTTCCCTAGTGAGGAACAATTTTTCGACATTCGCTCCAACTTATGCAAATGTTGCAAACGCTATTTGGCGCGGGATGCTCGAATATAGTGAGAAGGTATGTCCCTTTAATTTATTCTTGAATCATCGATTAAGAGGACATAAGTTTTCGCAACCAAGGACTGAAGGAACTAAAGTTGAGCAATACTTGCAGTCAACTTTACTTAAAGGGACACAAATCCTTCCGGTATGTCATCAACCCGTTGAGACTAGCGTTGGCAACATTTACACAGGTTAGAGTTGATGTCACAAAATCATTTCGCACGAAAGAAAAAAACAAGAAAATGAATGTGTTGGCAACATTTACATACGTTTAAACTTATGTCGCAAAACTGAGTCATACAGGAAATCCAACACGGAGGCATGTACCTTTAAAAATAACAACGTAAAAATGCAATACGGATACAGCGTCAATTTTTTTTTTCTCCAATGTATTCTTTTTGGGGGTGGGGTGGGTTCATCGCTATATTTCTCGTAATCGAAATTCGATTTCGATATCGCCCGTCCTTAAACCGGACTGAGCATCGACGTGCCGTCTTTAAGCGATTCAAGTAGTTTTTTTTTTTGTTTTTTTTTTACGTAATGGATGGTTGTTTGCACTTGGAATGACCTAGTTGTGTTATTTGGTTGGTTCCTCCCTTGCTGTTTTTATCGAGCTAACTGGTGCAAGCAGTTCTCGTTTTTAAGAGAAAAAAAAAAGGTGTGCGCAAAAGAAAAAAACGACATTATCAGGTATTATCTAGAATAGGATGTTTTGCGTAGGGGAGACACGTCTGTCACGGAGGATGCGAGTCCGGAGTTGCACGCTTTGGGTAATTCGTCGCTGACGTTGCGCTTCCGCCGATTTGTAAAAGTGGATTGTAAAATATTGTAAAGACAGATCCTGGAGGTTTGTTTTACGTGTCATCCTGTGAGCAGTTTGAAAGGAAATGCGGTAGAGATATTCGCAATGGATATTTGTTGGTAAGTTGGGTTTAGGGGCGGCACGATTATCGATAATATCGCGATAAAAAAATTTCGTCGATTATCGTATCGTACTTTTTCTAATTTACCGAATTATCGTGCTAACCCCTACGCTTAAATTGTCCTATCTCGGAAACCGTAATAGCTAGAAACGCGCGGTTTGCGGTGTTGCATGCGGAATTACAAGGGCTCTCCGAACCAAGTGTTCAGCGCCGTTGCTATACTTTGTTCCACATTATGTTTTCAGAAAACTGACTGTATGACTCCACGTTTTCTTTCACTGTGAGTGCAAAAAAATTGGTAAACATCCCATTCGTAAACTCTAACAGTAACTTTGTTGAGTCTACAAGTGTGATATCAACATGTTTTTGCATTCTTAGTGCAAGGAAACGAGTCGTCATCTAGTTAGTTTTCTGAAAACATAATGTGGAACAAACTATAGACACTTTAGCCGAAGTGAGAGTTAGGTTAATGCAAATAATATTAATTGCCAACGCAATTGCTGAATTGTTTCTACGTGGTGACGAAGTGGTGGAAAATGGCGAGTGCATTTTCGTGTCTACTGGCCAAATGACGAGTACCATATAACGTTTTAAAAAGCCAGCAAGTGCACATGTATACAATAAAAATGC